>JAJPUD010008547.1:0-34223 GCA_023553655.1 Myrmecobius fasciatus | reverse complement strand
CTTCCTTCCTTCCTTCCTTCCTTCCTTCCTTCCTTCCTTCCTTCCTTCCTTCCTTCCTTCCTATTAATTTCCTATCTTGATCAGTCTGGCATTTGTGTCTATACATACATATACATATACATACATATACATATATATATACACATATATATGTATGTATCTTGTTTATCCTGTCTATATGTACATAGTAATATATAATATTATATAATATATATTAATTTATATATTTTATACATATATTATATGTGTTTTTAGTACAGCTTTTGGGGACACCCTATATATAGACTAGCCTAGTAGGCTGCAACTACCCTAGCATTTATAGTTTAAATAGTAATTTGAAGAAAAATTAGACCAACTGGCCAGTGATACAGAGCAATAGGGCTTTATTTTCCACATTTTTTCTTGTGGAAAAGGTGTGGATCCACATTGATAGAGATAATTTTTTTGTTTTGTTTTGTTTAACCAGGGAATTATTTATAATTACAAAATCACAAGTCTAGTCATTATCATTATATGGTATGAAAAATAAGTTCTAAAACTCCCACAATTTCTATGGAAACCCTTGAGAGAGGCAAAGGTTATTTTCCTCTGATGTCTAGTTTCCGTCACGGCAACTAAGTCAATATTTTCTCAACTTTTTAACAATTTCTGATATCATTGCTCTCTTCTTCTCAATTGCAGATATAAACCCAGAGAAAAATTGAGAGTGAACTTTGGGACTCCTGAATTTCTTGCTCCTGAAGTTGTGAATTATGATTTTGTTTCTTTCCCTACTGATATGTGGAGTGTTGGTGTGATTGCCTACATGCTGTAAGTTGGCCTAAAATCAGAATTTGCAAAACTGTTCCCATCCCCATTCCATGCAATAGACTTTGCTGTCCTGGGGGCAAAAAGATAACATCATAAAAGTTAGAGCTAAAGGAGATTTTGAAAAAAAAATCCTGAGTCCCATCATTTCACAAAGGAGAAAACTGAGGCACAAAGTCACATAGTAGGTTAATGCCTTTTATAAAATAATTGAATAAAAACAGTATACCAGATTCCACAGAGACCAATCAACAAGCATTTTTTTAAATGTATACCTTGTATAGGATACTATGTTAGGAGCATTAGAGATATAAAGAAAAAGGCAAATATTCCCTGTCCTCAAGGAGTTAACATTCTAATTGTGTGTGTTGGAGTAGATGAATAAATACAAGACATTATATAATATGTGCACACATATACATATGTGATATACATGTATATATACATATATAACACCATATCTATATTTATCTATATATCTCTACCTACCTACCTATCTATTTATCTATCTATCTATATATTATAAATCACACTGCCTGGAAAGACAAATAGTCTTTATTAAGCATCTACTATGTGCCAGGCACTGTTCTAAGAGCAGATAATACAAATATGAAAAGAGAAAGACAATACTTTCCCTCAAGGAACTTACAATCTATGGTAAAGACAAGACACAAAAGGAAAATGAAAAACCGGGCACCTAAAGAAGGTACCTGGAAAAAAAGCAAGGTGAGTTAGATTTCACCTTTCCCCCAGGATTCTCCAGTATCCTTAAAGATTAAGGGTATGCAGGCTCTCTAACTATGACTCCAGCCCCCTTCAATGATGTTTTCTCTAAGTGTTAAGGGTAATCTTTGACACTCTAGTTCCATTAATCACAAATAATCAGATTAGTTTTTATACAGAAATATTTACTTCAAAAGGTATATCACAATCACATAAATGTGCTCCTTCAACATGTGGAAGATGTGATTCTCCCTTGTACTACCTTAGTCTCTGAGGAAGGGAAAGGGATTAGCTCAGAGTATAGCTCGGTTCCTATAGGAACCTATCCCAGTTCTAAGTCCAAATTCTATTTCTCATGCCCTTGAGTCCGAGGCTCCCTGGCTTCTCAGGGCTTCCACGTTAGGATGGCTGGCCACACTATCTCACATCAATCCTGGCTCAAGCTTATCATGGCTTGAATTCCTAGGTCAGTGACTATTGCCATTGTCACCTGAAATTGAGGACAAATGGAACAGAACAGAAACAAACATCTCCAGGCCCTTTGGGAGTTGGGGTAAAAGAGAGAGAGCAGACATAGGAAGTCCTCGCCATCTTTCTAGCTCAGTTCATGATATTTGTGCTGTGGATAAACTGGAATCTTCCCCTTCCACATGAAACTGGAAAGAGCAAAAGAAGAAGAGAGCCTGAAGAGAGGGACTTTTTCAGTCTCTCCAGTTTTAAAAGCACAGACAGTCAATCAAAAGAGCCACCCCAGCACTAGGGGATGCAGAGACCTCCATGGTAGGAAATCTGGGCTTGCTCCAGGTACTTCTGTGTTAGGTGGATGGGGGATGAGCAGACAAGCCCTGGTTACATATATAAAATGCAGTCAGTGTAGCCTAGGGTCCAGAGACATGTCCTTCAGGTCGCAAAGATCCCAGTTCAAGAGCTGCTGCTGACTATACTAGCTACGTGTGGAAGTAACTTCTCAGGGCCATAGGCAACTGTTCTAGACAAGTCACAAAGGAGATGGCAATCTGAATTGTGGAGGGAGTTTTCTGTCTAGGAGTTCCTTCTGGCTTCTATCCTTAGTTACAAACTAATTTTGAGGTACATGAGAACAAACACTACTTTCTAGGAACCAATATACAACTACAATTCATTCTTTCTATCTAACATACTGGAAAAGGTTCGCTTCCCTCGTCCTCCTACTGCCAGGCAGGCAATTGATTCATTAGAGAGGGGCAGTTTACCAGCCAGTCTGCTGACATCCAGTTAAAGAAGTATTGGTGACCTTAATGTTCAGAGAGACACCGCTGATGGGTGATTGCTATCTGTGTGGGGGTGTATTTGGAAAGTACTTTCCACCCAGAACATGTGAGGGTTATTCTTTGATTTGCGGCTTCAGTCAAGGTTGACTGAGCCCTTTGGCTGTTTCCTCTGTGACCTTCAGCTGGGGACTGGTCTGAAGCCATCCTTTGTTATGCAGTCTATCAGCTCAGAGATGCTGTCTGCTTCTTCTGGGATGCTGATTCCTTACATTTGGTCTATATTGTTTGAGGCTCTGCCTCAGGGTAGCCTCAGAGCAAGTCTTCTGACCTGACTGTGGTTTTCTGACATTAGCTGATCTGAGAAAAGTTTGTCCCAGTCTAAAAGGAGTACAGAAAATGGCTCACAGGCTGTCTTCTGAGAAAGTCCTTTTCTGTGTATGATCTATTTTGACCAGATTCTTATTTTCTCAAATCTGGGGTGCTTTAAGTAGCTGTCATCATACAACAAAAAAAAATACACACATATGTACTTGTGAAATACATATTTACATAGTCATGCATATACATACATAGACATATGTAATTTATTATATCATATAATATATATATAAAACTATAATGAAGTTATTTGCCTTTACCAAAGGGACAACTGCTTGTAGGTATCATGTGATAGAAATTACAGTTTCACACCCCAATCCATGCTCTGCTTCCATTTCACCATCATCATCAAAACCTCTCCAAAATAAACTATAAAACAGTTTGAATAATTTATATTTCAACCCTCTTATTCTGGAGGTTAAAGGTGAATCTGTGGCCAAATGAAAGATTACTGAGGTCCCCCTCCTAATAGTGGTACAGCAGACAGAGTGTTAAAATTGAGTTCATATCCAGTCTCATACATTTACTAATTGTGTGACCCTGGATCACTTTACTTCTATGTTTCTTTTTCTCAACTGCAAAATGTATGTAATAATAGCACCTGCCTTTCAGGGTTGTTGTGAGAATCAAATGAGATATTATTATTTTTTAAGTGCTCAGCATGATACTGGGCACATGGAAGGCACTACATAAATGGTTATTTATTTCCTTATAATTTTTTTCTTTGTCATCATGGCTAATAGTCATCAGAGTTTCCTTAGTATTCTTCTGTTTCAGACACCTACATGTTGTCCTATCCTTAGCTCATTAATTTAGGTAACTAAGAATATGCTAGTGTGGCTCATTTCTTGGGGACATGTGAGGGAGGGTTGACTCAGAAGTCAGAGCATTTTAATGTGAGCATCAGTAATAAGAAATATTTTTATAATTTGAGTACCTAGTGCATACTTGACACTCTTCTCAAAGGCAGAGAGGACCTAGATGAATGAGAAAATTAAATATTTTCTTCTCATATATACTTCCCACACATAATTTGATACTTTTCTTTTTCTGCAATCACTCTCTCCTGGACTACAGATTCTACTCAGTTTAGTTAAAAAACATAGTAATGCAAGAGGCAGCATGGGGCATAGGCAATTAAAAAGCAAGCCTCAGATTCAGGAAGATCTGGATCTAAGCATTGCCTCTGCCCTAAACTGGCTATGAGACAGTAGACAAATTATTTAAGCCTTTATTGCCATGGGCAACTGAGGAGATGATCTCCACTGGTAGAGAAAGTCCCTCACTAGAAGATCTCTTCAACCATGACATCCCAGATCCAGTCCAAAAATGTTCAAGGTACTGTATTGGTCCAGGGAAAAATAGTCCCTGCTCTCAAGATGCTTATATTCTCTTTGGGGGAGGGAGAATGAGGAGAGGAGAGTGGAGGCTTCATAAAACCACTCTACAGATAAATAAAAACACTAGGTAATTTAAGGAGGGAGAAAACATGTCTCTTTGTCCCTTTTATTTCAGTAAAGAAAATTCATACATCCCATTCCCATACTGGGGACCTTCTTTGTCCTCATTTCTGATCTCATTTCTGCCTCCATGCTTCCCTGGCTTCTTTCAAGTTTCAACTAACGTCTTCCCACTCCTTAATTTTAGTGCTTTTCACTCTGAGATCATCCCCAAATTGTCCTGTTTATATCTTCTTTGTACATAATTGTTTGCATATCTCCCTCATTAGACTGTGATATCCTTGAGGGCAAGACCTGAATTTTTGCCTTTCTTTATATCCTTAATGCTTAGTATAGTGCCTTAGTACAGTGGTATTTAATAAATACTAGCTGATTGACTATTCAAAGTAATTTTCCCCAGAGAAGCATGATCAAAGTTAATTTTACTAATATTGACTCACCCTTTCTAAAATCTGCTCTGAATTTAGTTTGCAAGATCTGGATATTTCTTGGCCTTCTTGACACTCTCCTGGCCACTCTTTTAATGAAATAGTTGTTATTTATAAATTTATAAATGAATTTATAAGCCAAATTTATATAGCATGATAGGAGAATTATAACTGGGGGGGTATAACCTAATACTCCTTGCTGATTGGCTACTTTCTTTATTTCTTTTTAATAGTCAGTTCTTTATTCTTTCTAACTTGGGGGGAGCCTTTTCTTATGACTCTGAGCTATATGGTCATGCAACTCTAGATAGTATTGGCAGATTCAAATCCTCTATCAATGATTGCTTGGTGGGTGCTTAAAAAAATTTAAGAGTGGTAAATTCCATTCAGAGAGAAGGTCTAGTGGAACAAAGAAAAAAATGGAAAAAGGTGACCTTTACAACAGGGTGGTAAAATTGCATGTGACAGACAGGAGCACTACAGATGAACTGGAATATGCCCCAAAGTTTCACTTGCAAAACAAGTTAGTGGGTCAGTCTGCTTGCATGTTCTAGTCACAAGGTTAGATGTTTCAGGGGAACTGAAATTCTGAAGACACCAAAGGGTATTTTCATGGAAGGTGTTTTCCCTCTTTGTGCCACAGTAATCATCAGATATTTTCTATTTAGGATTCACATCTTGGGTAATACAAACTTTTTAAAAAGTTACAGTCAGTTGATATAACTCACCTGTATAATCAATTCAGCAATCATTTATTTATCACTTTAAGGTTCATGAAGCCTTTTCTTCCTACAATTCCTCTGAAGTTAGGAGTGTGAGCATGATTATCCCCATTTTAAAAATGCTTGACTCGAAGTCAGTTGACTTGTTCAAAGTCATACCAATCCAAATCCATTAATCAACAGTTAACAAGCACTTATTATGTGCCAGGCACATAATAATGCTAGGGACAAAAAGAACAAAAAAAAATCTCACCCTCAAGGAGCTTGGGATAATAATAATAATGATGATGATGATGATAAGGGATTATGTGTCAGAAATGTGACATAAAGCCAAGTTTCAACTCCAAGTATAGTGTTCAATCCAGTTTAAAAAATTGTTAAATGTTTGCTTTGTACAAAACATTGCACTGGGTGCTGGGTATTAAAGAGAAAAACATAATAGCCTTGACCTTAAAGAGATCACAGTCTCTTTGGCAATACAATATGCCCACAGATAAGTTTAATTACATTGAAGAGACAAAAGACACAAAGGAAACATCAGACGAAATGCTTTCCAAAGCCCTTCATAACCTAACTTCCCACCATTCTTCCAATTTTCTTACAACATGTATCCCTCAGTCCGGTGATTCTGGCATCATGGCTTTTCCACAAACAGAACACTTCATCTCTTCCTGAATCCAGACCCAGGGCTCTTTCCATTGACTGCATTACCTATCTGTCTTAAGGTAGAATGGTTTTATTTTTATCTTTCTCCCCAGGGTTTGAAATAAATATTTAATGACCATTGAATTGAATTGAATTCAGAGGATCATAGATTTAGCTCTGGACACATCTTGATTTTATAGATTGAGGAACTGAGACAGAGAAAAAAGGGACTTATTTAGGGTCATATCTAGTATGTCTGAGGCAGAACTTAAACAAAGATCATCTTGACCTGAAATCCATCATTCCATCCACTCTACTTGATTGTCAAGGGAAATAGCACATCTGTAGGCATTCTAAAATTTCTCTGTTTTTGTCTTTCAGGCTCAGTGGATTGTCTCCTTTTCTGGGTGATAGTGATGCTGAGACACTAAGCAACATTTTAGCTTGTAGATGGGACTTAGAAGAAGAAGAATTCCAAGACACGTCTGAAGAGGGCAAAGAATTCATCTCTAAGCTTCTGATTAAGGAGAAGAGGTAATCCCGACAAATTCTATAATTTCCTTCATTGGTGGCCAATATACCATGGAATGCTTGGGAATTCTTAGGTACTCTCAGCCTAATAATTACCAAATGATTTCAGCACAATTTACAATTTTGGTATGGCTTTATAGATAGAACATTATAGGCATCCAGTCCTAGGTTTGCTAAGAAATAATTTAGCCAAGTACTTAAGTGATAAGCTTTCTATTTGTTATTATATTAAATTATCATTAGTTCCTAATTCAAGAGAACAGAAAAGAACGAAGCTGAATTAAAAGGAGTTGAATTTTAGAGGCATCGAGGTGCTAGGGGGCTTGATTTTCCCTGGATTAGCACTGGAAATAAAAGGAAGCAAATGATACAGCCTTTCAAAGAGTTTATATTCTAGTGGGGATGGGATGGGGCAAGGTGAAATGGGAATTGGATATTTAGCATAGTTATACACATAAGAAAATGAAAGGAAAATCAGGGATCTCTACATTTAAACTATTCAAGGTAGGTATTTTTTATTTCTTCCTAAAAAGTTCTCCAGAAATTGAGATTCTTTGCTCCATCCCTTACTTTAGGATTCATTTATCCCCTCAGGTCAACATTGAGCAGCACTGGCAATGCCTATGGTTACCTATTTTGCAGGAAGAGGGTAAATATAAATCAAATAGCAGGAGGAATTATTTGCTGTCTTGAGAGTAAAGGGACAATATAAATTCGTGTTACTCATTACTATTTTCCAGGGAGTGCTCAAATAGAGAATGTCATCTCTCCTTCAGGAGCCTTATAGAATTCCAAGGCTGACATGCTTCATTTACTTAACAAAACTCTTATTTTCTCTTTTAGCTGGAGAATAAGTGCAAGTGAAGCCTTGAAGCATCCTTGGTTGTCAGATCATAATCTTCATCGTAGGCTCAGCTCACAGGTTGCCAATTTTTATTTATTTATTTTTTTGTAATTAAAAAAAAAAAACTTATTTACTGTGCTGACCAGATGTTAGAAACACATGCAGCTGTTTTGAAGTTCTTTTCATTGCTTTGTCTCATATTAGCCTTCAGATTCTAAGTTGAATGCAAATGGCTTAAAACTTGTTTGCTTTTTTTTAAACTTAGAATTCTCAAGCACATGACAGTTCCAGATTCATGGAACTTTAGAGCTAAACTGAATCGTAGATTTCATCTCATTCATCTGTATCATTTTATACAGAAGGAAACTGAGACCCAAAGTGAATTGTCCAAATCATACAGCTAATAAATGGTGGACCCAAGTCTAGAAAAAAGGTTTTTCTATTTCATACTGTAAACATTTTCAAAGCCCAACTCTGCCTCTGTTAATATTGGGAATTAACATACAAAAATGAAACAGAACTTAATTTTTTTCCTTAGGTCACTTACACTGATTAGGAGGTACAGATTAAAGAGGTAAAAAGCCATAATGTTTGAGAGAATCAGGGAGGGATTTTAGTAAGAGATATCACTGGAAGAGAACTTGATGGGGGAAGCCTTTGCTCAGTCAACGAATAAGGATTTTTAAAATACCAATAATGTTTAAAGCACTGTGCTAAGTTCTGAGGATACAAGAAAATAAAAAATGTTCTAATGAGGGAGAGAACATTTAAATAACTAGTTACATATAAGATCTATGTGGAATAGGTGGAAGGCATTTAAACTAAGGGGAGAAGGCAGTAGCAGTTGTGGGGAGAAGGCAAAGATGGGAGAGTTCTAAAGGAAAGGGGCAAAAAGAAGGCACATTTAAAGTCATGGAAAACAAAGGTATATTTGGGAGTAATGGTCTGTCAAGTCTGGAGATCAGCAGGGAGGCCAATTTGGTCAGATAAGGGTGGAACTTCCACATTTGCTATCAATCATTTTAGTTGATACAGTGTGTGATGTGAAGAAGTAGACAAGGAACTTGCGAAGTTAGGAAGATTAGATAACCAAATATGTATAACATTTTTTGCCTCGAAGGAGGTGTAATTTTAAAGCTACTGAATGATAGTTTTTAAAATTATTATAATATTTTATTTTTCCTCTCAATTGTATGTGAGTGATAGGTTTTTAAGATATCTATAAGAAGATTAAAAGCTGGAGGAGCCTTAGAAGTCAAATACCAAAAGAATGCAAATGATCACATGTAGCATTATTACCAATAAACTACTTCTCTGGAAAATCTTTGATAATAATTTGTGCATATGTTTAGGTTATTTGTAATAAAGATGACAAGGAAATAGGTAAACTTTTGCAGACAATTTTTTAATAGCATACTACAGTTTCAGAGTCACATCATTAACTGAAAAGTTTAGAGTATCCAAGCTCACCTTGCCTTTATTGCTTTAAAATTGTTGATTCACAGATTTATCAGAGTGCCAAACTAATTTGGTTTTCTCTTCCCTTGATACTCTTCAGAATCTGAATGTCCCTGGACACAATAACATAAAATACAGAAACTACAAGAGGTGCAACTGGAGTTATAATGAAAAAAAAAAGATGCAGTATAGGGGGGAAAATCACATGAGCAGACTATTTTGCTATTTTGGATATTTTGTCCAGTTACTAGTAATGGAGTAAAATCAATAATCTAATTAGAGTAAAATCCTTTTTTATAAAATGGTTAGTTTGTAAAGATAAAGATTTGAATTATCGAATTTGCCTTGCACAAACGTTTTTTGTTAATTCTTTCATGAGTTTTGTCATTTAAATTAATTTCTAAGAGAAATGAAGAAAACTATTAGATTATGGAATTTTTTTGAAATAAAATTCTTATTTGTCAATTTACCTCCATCAGCCCCACCCCAAAGATTTATTCTTTGAAATGACCTCACTTGCTGATCTATTCTGTAAAACAGGATTTCACTTTACATTGAAAAAGTAGGAATTGTATCTGAGCAACCTTGGCTTAGTTTCTTCCTATAGAGAGTTGAAGTGAATTATCTTTAAAGTCACTTCTAAATCTAAAATCTTATTGTTAAATTATTTTAGTTTTACTTAGAGTTGATTCACTTTGCAAGATCAAATGAATATCAAGCTTTTTGGATGTATTATGTCCTCAACATTCATTTCAACATACATTTATTAAATACCTATAGTATACAAAGCACCCTGGTAAGTTCTTCTTAACATTTAGGTTTGAAATCCTGAATGTATAAACTATTGCTAAATTCAGAAGGAGCTTTACTTGGAAATGGGCTTTTTAAAAGTTCTATGCCTCTTGTATGTTTAACACTTTATCTTGTATTTTGGTTCAAGTACAAATTAGCCCCAACTTATCATTTACTAAATCAACCAGTCAGTCACACTTCTTAAGTACCTACAATGTGCCTAATATTGTGCTAAGTCCAATGGAATAGTATAAAGTAATTCCATAGCATACTCCCTCTTCTCTAAGAGTTTCTGATCTACTTTGGTAAACAAAACTAGCATACATTCAACATCTAGAAAATAATTTTGCGTATATGATACTAACTACAAACACAATGGTAGAATGTTCAATAAACATTAAATACCTACTCTGTGCAAGCACTGTGCTAAGTATTGTGGGGAAAACATGGCTCATAAACTCATGGTACTTTATTTTATAAAGAGGAAAAGGCATAGGCAAAATAATACCATCTAAATGCTTTAGAGAGTTGTAAAAATGCTAAATGTGCTAAATGCTAAAATGTAAAATGCTATGTGTTAAAGTACAAGGTAATTTTTTGATTAAGGAAATAAGGAAAGGCTTCATGGAGGGGATGGCATAAAACCCTGTGGATTTCAAGAAGGGAAAGATACCCCACTTCTATCCCATAACAAATCACTTGAAAATTTGTTGATATCATAAGTGAGAAGTTAAACAAGAGGTCTAATTTCTTTCAAAATATCTTGTGACTTTCCTAGAAAAAGAAGAACCGAAGTTCTGAAGCTCAGTAACTAGTCACCCAGGATCCTGCTGAAGAGTGTTCCAACATGGAAGGTTTGTCTGGTTCTCTCTAGTTATCTCCTTTTATATAACAAGGGATAATATCTGAGAAGAATGTCTCACTTATATGAAAGTGAGAGCTTTCTTGCACTCATTGAAAAATATCTTTGAATTTGAATTTGATTAACTAGTCCAGTCACCACATATTTATTTGGCTTTTGCTCCATGCAAGATACCATATTCAGTACTGAGAATGAAAAGACAAAAATTAAAATGTTTTTAATATTTGAAAATTAAAATAGAAAATAATCCCGTCCCCTAGAAACTTACATACTAAAGAGCTAGCATAATTTATCTTGGGAAAGAGAAGGCTTAGAAAAGAATTAAGAAAGGAGTTTTGTATTGTTTGTTGTTGTTTTTGTATACCACAAGTTGAATACACAGATTTTTTTAATAACTATTGAGTGAGAGGGTAAAATTGATGTTTAATTGTGTTTTCCCCCTCTCCTTTTATTTTGATTTTTTGAAATAATAAACTTGATTGATGACTTTTACATTTACATCAGACATTTACAATCCTACTTTCCACATAAATGCAGTCATTCAATGAACCCTTTCCTAATCAAGACACAGATAAGTAAAAGGAACCAATATGGTGACTCTCTCTCACAGTTTATACAAATTTCCATGCTCATAATCCCTGGAATGCTAACAATTCCCTTGAAAGGAGGATACAACAATTCATCAGTTGTTCTACAAGGCCAAAATTGCTCATTCCAATTATTCAATGTTGAGTTTTGATTTAGTGTTCTTTTCACCTATTTTATTATAGTCATATGAATATTCTTCCCCTGGTTTTCCTTCTTCACTTGGTCAATTTGTACATTTCTTGAAGTCCTCTTTGATTCTTAAAGCACAATAATAGTATTAATGCAACCATTTCTTCAGTCAATTTCCAAACTATGGGCAATTACTCTGTTTCTAGTTTTGTTGGGTTTTTAAATTTTGTTTTATTTTGTTTGCTACCACAAAAAATTCTGCTATGAATATTTTGCTGTATATGTATTGACCTTTTATTTAGTAATCACTGGCTTATGGGCCAAAATAAAAAGTAAAAGAGGATCTGGATGGCTGAATTGGATTGTCAGGAATCTGAAAACATTAAAAATTAGAAAATTAGGGAAGAAAAGGGGGTTATTTTTGTTTTATAGAGCAGAAAAAAGAGACTGGATTCTCTTCCCGCCCCCCCTTTCCTTGAATTTATGCTCTTTTCAGGTTTTGTTCACTCTTATCCTCACCCTTGTAGTCTAGGGCTGTACCACACTGGACATGTTCCCTTGTCCTTTTCTTCTTTCACCTTTTATTGCAGAAGCATTTTCTCAGCTGCTTAAAAACCATCCATTCCCAGTTGCCTCAAACCCTGAGGGTTCACCGCAAACCACCTTCCCACCATAAAGAAGGGTGCTACCTTTGAAGCACTGTGGGAACTAGATCAGTGGGCGAAAGTGAGGTTAGAGTCTAAGGAGAGCCAGTTACCAAGGGCTGGTTGTGTAGGGCATGGAGAAAGGTGGGGGAAAATATGAAAGCAAACTTTCTTGAAATCAAGTTCAAGTCCAATGGGACTCCTAGTATGGGGTACGGCTAAGCATTTGGACTGATTTAAGATGAAGTATTTGAGTTCTATGGTTAGATTTATTTTCAATTTGTTTTTGGAACAAGATATTATTTTGAGGTTTTAATACATTCCTCTTTTACCCTGGTCACTTGTACTAGCCACCCATTTTTCCTGGGTTCCCAAAAATCACACTGTACCATAGAAAATTAACTAAACCCCCACCACAACCCTGGCAGGAGACATTTTGTACATTTCTGGAATATTGTGGTTGGTATCTTTGTTGCTACTGTTAGCACTAAATGGAAATATATAGCAGCTTCTCAGAGCCATTTAGTTGACCATGAAGAATCAGGGAGATATATGGCTCAAGATTTAAATTATTTGGGTTTTTAAAAATTGTTGGTGGGCTATGTATGTGTGTAAAATAAATACAAATTCAAAATACTAGTGCTTGAAGCAACTTTGGTTCAGATAAAAGAAAAAAGAGAAAGCTTTATATAACCATTCAACAGTGTCAAGATTGTTTTCTTGGCAAAGTATATTACAACCCTAAGATTTGGTGATAAATAGCTATTCTAATGGAAAAATAAAATATTTTTAAAGCCAAATGAATATGACTTAAAATCCATGTTGTAAGTTAGAGTGTATAAATTTACTATTTGTTAGAAGCAATTTGATGTTTAGAAGGAAATACCATGAAAATCAACCTTACAACTTTTCAGTTCTTATTCTTTGTTCAGTTCAGTTTCAGTCCTTGACCCATTTATGAGGATATTGCTGTAGAGCCATAATCATTTTACAAAGGGGATGGATGAGATCTGGCTTGCTCAGTCTTTGATATGATTGCATAAGCCAGTGGAAACCTTCCCATACATGATGGCCATCCTGCATTTTGATCCCCAGGGTATGAATAACAAAAAATTAAATTAATGGCCAGCCTTCAAAAGTTTTTCCCTTCCCCCAATTCACATTAAATAAAGAATCTGTTTTACAAAATTTCTTTTTTAAATCATTGGTAAACAGTGGGATTTAGCAAGAGATTTCTTATAGTGCAGTTAAATAATATACTGGATAGAGCACTGGGCTTGAAATCAGGAAGTTCAAATCTGAATTCAAATCTGGCCTCAGACACTTACTAGTTGTGTGAATCTGGGAAGATCACATAATTCTGTTCACCTCAGTTTCCTCAACTGTAAAATGAGATGAAAGAAAGGACAAACTACTTCAGTATCTTTGCCAAGAAAATCCCAAATGGGATCACAAAGAGTTGGGCATAACAGAAGTGATTGAACAACAAATATATATGTATTGTATGTGTATGTGTATGTACATATATGTATATTTATGTACATATATATCTATTTGCACAAACATATGTGTTTTCCTGGATGGGGGGGGGGTGTAACCAGGTAATTATTACTTTTTAAAAGTACTGCTGAATCAATAAGATCCTTATTTTGTTTCCTTTGCAGGAAAACTGCTGTGGTTGCTGCCCTTTTGAGGACATTTTGGAAAAATCAGCAGTTCTGATGCTTTGACCCCAGCAATGACTGGAGGCATTTACCAAATGGAGTAACTCCACCTCTTTAACTGTATTACTGAGCTGCTTTAAAAAGAAAAAAAACATTTAAGTCAGGAAGCTTCCAAAAGAGGAAACCAACAGCTGTTGTTCCCAAGGAGGTGTAAATACCAGAGCCCCACATCCTTTACCTTATGTCTGAGATGGTTATAGTAATTTACTTTGGGAAGACAATTTTCTCTGCTGTCTTTTCCTTTCTCTATGGATGGAGCTTACCATAATGTTAGCTGTTGCTCAGTTAGGCAGGTGGACTCGAGATGGAATTGATGTGAGATTTTCAAACCTGAAATTGTGTTTGAAGTGGAAGAAGACTTCTCATAAGTTTTAAGCTATGAGAATTACATAATGGAGATTTTGTGGCAAAAATTCTTTTGAGTATAATATGTGCAAGAAACTTACTACTTTAGCTTATGTTACACCTGATATTATCATGATTATTAAAATTCATTTATGATAAAACAGAAAAACTTTGTGCACTGGCAGTGCATAAGTCAATGGAGTTTAACCAAGGCATGATTGTTACTAATTGAAATAGTTGGGGAAAGCAGGCAATCTACTAGATTCCAAACTTTGTTCTAATTTTCTTAGAGTTCTGAAATCATTAATGAATGACTATATCCAAATTCAGCAGCAAGCAGGCAGAGTTTTCTTGGAAAAAGGAAGGAATTGCTCCTAGTCCTAAAGTGATTTGGGATGCTAAGTCCAATGTCTGAATAAACTTAGGATAGGTCACACATGAAACTGAATTTATAACTTAAAAGTAAGGAAAATCAATACATTCACTTGTTAACCAATGAAGATTGAGTATATATTAAGTTCTTCTCTATATAAGGAAGACAGATTTCCCAGTTAGAAAAGTCTATCTATTACATGACTTATTAAGCCATTTCATTAGACTGAATAAAGAAAAACATGCGACTAATAAGCTATATTGCACACAAACTCTACTTTTAGATAAAAAAGCAAAACTACCAGTCTTAAAAAAGAAAAACATGAGATATTTTTAAAATGAAAAATTTTTCCAAATTCTATATCGCTTTCCAAATTCTGTATCAAATGTTAAATTCATTTACTGTCTTCATTTATCTGTTTCCAAATAGTTGTTTTGCTGTGATCACTCACTTACAATAATGTCTTTGTTTGAGGTCACTGCTCGTTCTTTGATATTGAAGGAGACTGTTTATGAAGAATTTGGTAAATAGAAGTGAAGACTGATTAAATATTCTTGACATATTCCTCACATTTCCAATGTCCACCTGGCGAATACTTCCAATATGGCTTCACGAAAGAAATATGTATAAAGTGATTATTCCTATTTTACAGGTTTGTGGGAACTATAGGCAATTGAGATTATGGAATTTGGCCAAGGTCCTATGGAAAGGTATTAGGAAAGCCAGGCATGAAACTGCCTCCCTTCTCAAAAGTTCTTGCCATCAAACTTCTCTCCTTTTTTTCCCCCTCTGGCCTATTCATTTTTGTTCCAGTCTTGATTTCCCCTCCTGTTTTTATGTGACCATGCTTACAATGTTTAGTTTGGTTTCCTTATGGGAAAAAAAGAGAAAGAAACTGTATGCTTGAAGTCTTATATTACTGGGCTATCTTTAGCTGATGATATGCAGTGGATTTGGAAAGTTATAAGCCAGTGCATGCATGAATAATCACTTATACCACAGGGTCCTGGCATTTGTTCAAATGCTAAATAGGACACAAGGGTCTGATTTTAAGCCCCTTATGGAACAGTGTGTTCTACTATGGAGCAAGGAAAATCTACCCGGATATTTTCTTGCCTGGCTGGATGTAGCTCAAATTTTGATCCATTTTATCAGGTCCATTTCTCTAGATTCTAACATGAATTTGAGATGCTCTTGATCAAACTGAGGAGTTCTAGCCTTGTGAAATTCATCAGTGATAATCCCAAATGGTTCCTGAGTGTGGAGTACTTTAGTGTTTAGAAATGAGTCTATTTTGGAAATGTATTTTGTTTAGATTTTTTTTTAAGATCCACAGTTGGGTTGGAAAGTGCCCCAACACTAGCTGAATGCTTTTAATAGGGATATTTGGAAGTGTTAGTTTTGCCGAGTTAATTATTTCAGACTAAGTTTATAGAAGAATGTTATATAATTGTTTGGAACTATATTACACAACTTTGTAGTTCTATGGGGCTGATTCTGCTATAAGTTCTTGTTTCCCAATATTCTATTGTTTCAGCAGGTCAGGAACATGTGTGGGAGAGAAGGGCTGCAAACCAGATGAACCAGGACAAATATAAGCAAGGACCGAAGCTGCAGAGTAGATTATATATGACCACAAACATTGTGATCAATTTTCCAAGGGGATATGATTATTCTTTGATAAATCTTTGAAAAGATTTAACTCTTATTGCTTTTCCTGTTTCCCTTGCTTTTTTTATATTGTGCTTTAAGATTTGCAGAGCACTATATATATATATACATATATATATATATAGTGTATACATATACATATATATACAATGCTTTGCAAATCTTATGCATAAATATATGCATATTTATATATCTATCATATATATTATTTCATTATGCTTTCCTATTGAACATCTCTTATAACTTTGGCAGATGGTTAAAGTTGAATCTTGATGCTGCATTCTCAAACACAGAGAAGATGTATTTTGCAATGGAGTTAGGGGAGAGTGTGCACATTTATAGTTTATAAGACCCTAAAATTTATCCATAATCTATATACAGGAAGATGACTCATAGTCCTGTGTTTGCTATATAAGTAGTTTTTCATTAGTTTTGTAACTGAGCTAACTTTGTATTCCTAGCCTGCTATGATATGGTATATATTTTTGCATTTATTGTTAATGATTCATTATCTAACTTGGTGTTGACTTCATTTCTCCCTCCTCAATACTAACAGAAGAGAATTCTGCATCTATTTATATGTGTATATAACCCAGCATATTGATGCAAATGTAATTTAGAGAGAATAACATGTGTGCATGTGACTACATCTTGTTTATATTACAAAGATGTATTTTTTCTTGCTTTGTTCCCCAAATGTGGGTTCTTACCCAATTCTGTCTCCTCTAACTGTTACAAGGTACCGTGGAAATTCTGAGCCTATTGCATCCCAGTTCTCATTACATAAAATTCTACATTTTGTTTTCTTGACCCATCCTTTATTTTCTATTCTTTATGCTCATTTTCCTTTGTTTTACAGTTATATTCCACCTCCCTACCAAGTCTCAGTCACTTCTACTTTTTAATCCCTTCCTGAAATTTATTCTTTTAACAGAAGTGTCCAGGTATGTTATTAAAAAATCAAGACTTGATGGGAAATTATTTCTCGACAATTTAATTACTTTCTCACCTCCTAGGAACTCCAGTCAGGCTGATAAAGGCCTTTATGTTAAGGATTGTACCTTTGCATATACTTTTGTAGCTTGCTTTCTAGAGTAAGAGATATTGTTATATCTCTATAACTTCTACTTGCCCTTTCTAGTTTGAGCTCTGACTAATGAGATTTGCTTTGGGCGTATAGCCTTTTGATGGCTGGATTCACGTTTCATGAAGACTGATAGCTCAATTATTACAAATGAAAGAATAAAAAATGTTAAACCACCTGAATGAAAATATGCTGCATAAACACATTTATGTAGCCACAATTGACAATGGCCCCCACAGTGGTAACATCAGAACTTTCTTGTCAATTAGTAATGTTTTCAACAAACTGAAAAGAGATTGCTTATGTTGCTGTACTTCTAGGTTTTAAAAATAGTCAGATCAATGTGGGGTTTTTTGCTGATTTAAAAAAATACATAAGTGATTATTATATGTCAAACTAGAACAAAGATTATTTTATTTACCTTGTAGTTGATGGATTAACTGTATTTATTTTAGGGACTGATAAGTGGGACACGTTTTAATTAGTTACAAATAATGTGAACTCAGAGATATCCATGGCAAAGAGCATTCATGTAACTCATTAGTGATATGATGTTTTCTTGGTTTGGAGATCCCTACTCAAAAAACTTGGAAGGCCAATTCCACTTGCAAAAACCCTTAGCCATAATGGAAGTAAAATGAGATATCATCAGAATGAGATATTATGCAAAAGGCAAAGAAATTTCCGATATCTTATTTTCTAGAAAAGATTTATATCTGATAAAAATTTACTTTTGCTCAACCCTGTGTTATCATAGGTGTTCTGTCAAAGGTTTTTGGACTGCTTACTCCAGGCTAAGTTTTTCTTCCTCCAACTCCCATTGTCACTACCCCAAGTGGTAAGGTCCATTCTGAATTCTACAGGTTCAACTTCTTGTAGAATGACATCTAGATCCATTCATATCTTAGATCAGGGTAAGCTCTTTCCCAGAATAATGTCTTTAAGTGCATATGATACTCAGGATCACAAAAGAAACCAATTATATCAAAATATTAACAAAAACTCACGGATTCCAAGTTTGAAAACCCTGCCTTAGAGGAATGCTTTAGAATTCTTCCTGAGAAAAACACTGGTTAATTTTTTCAGTAAAGTCTTTTTCTTTACACACAACTTCAGAAATAGGAGTCCTACAAACAATTTGGAATTATGACCAAAGGACTCTAAAACTGCACACTCTTTTATCCAACAATACTACTACTAGATCTATATTCCAAAAAGATCATAAAAAAGGGAAAAGGATCTATGCACAAAAATGTTTATTTTCTTTGTGGTAGCAAAGAATTAGAAATCAAGAGAATGCCCGTCATTTGGGGGATGATTGAACAAACTTTGGCATATAAATGTAATGAAATATTAATTTTCTATAAGAAAAGATGAGCAGTCAGATTTCAGAAAAACCTGGAAAGACTTACATGAACTGATTCTGAGTGAAATGAGCAGACCCAGGAGAACATTGTACACAGTAACAGCAAGACTGAGGATGATTAACTTTGACAGACTTTGCTTTTTCAGCAATACAGTGATCTAAGACAGTTCCAAAAGACTCATGATGAAAAATGCTATCCAAATCCAAAGAAAGAACTATAGAGTTTGAATGCAGATCAAAGCATACTGTTTTCATTTTTTTCCTTTCTTATGTTTTTTCTTTTTGTTCTGATTCTCCTTTTACCACATGACTAATGTGGAAATATGCTTAATATGATTGTACATGTATAACCTATATCAGATTGTTTGCTGTCTTGGGGAAAGGGGGAGGGAAGAAGGGAGAAAATAAAGGAAATCAAAATCTAATAAAATTAGATGTTGAAGACTTAATTTTTAAAAAGCTTATACATGTGCACGCACATGAACACACACACACACACACACACACACACACAAGAAATAAGACAGCCTAGTTAGGAGTGATAAGTGACACACCTCTGAATATATTGGCCACAACCTAAGCTCAGTCTCTTAGAATGGAATCCATTTGTTCTCAAAGAACCCCTATGTAGTCTTAAGGAGTCATTGTCATGGACTCTGTATTTGAATGCCTACCAACTAGCTGGAGAACCCTTCAGTTTTCTCACAATAAATTTGGATGCCCCTTCCTCAAAAAAAAAAATTCTTTACTTGTCCTTGGTTAAAACAAACACCTTATTGGACCCTGGGATGGCTGGTATATTAGAAAGAACACTCAACTCAGGAGTCAGAGAAATCAGTCCTAGTTCTGACAATTTACTGTGTGGCTTTAGATAAATCACTCCAACTCCATGGGTATCAGATTTTTCATATGTAAATATATTGTCTCTAATATCCTCTAAGCTCCAAATCCTATGGAAGGATAACGGGTTGGTGGAAGCATTGACAATGGGCCCCAATGCTTGTGCATTTTTGAGTTTATCTGCTTCTAATTCTTTGATGTCCATAGCTTGGGTTCTAATGATGGGGAACCGGGGGGAACACCCCAGCAGCATATTCCCCAGGCTTCATTTTGCAGACATCCCACAAGAGTACCAATAATAGATTTAGAGCTGGAAGGAATCTCAGAAGTCATCCAGTGTATTTTGTAGACAAGAAACCGCAGCCCAGAAAAGGACACCAAAAGTAGGGAGCAGAGATAGGATTTGAAGATGGGTTCTCTGATTCTAAGCCTAGCTAAAGCCCTTCATTCTAGAGTACTGTCTGAAGATCCACTTCAAAGATGTCTGGGTCCAGATAAGCAACATCTGGAAATTGGTTAGTAGAGGCAATGCTGGCAGAGCTAACCTTCACCAGTGCCAAGGATAGGCTCTAGATAGGGAAGTGGGGAAATGATGAAGAAAGAAATGGTAACACTATTGTCAAGTTTTATTAAGCGCTTACTATATACCACATTTTATTCTAAGTGTTAAAAAAAACTAAAAATCTAATCCTTGCCCTCAAGGAGTTCATATTCTAATGGGGAAAACAATCTATAAACAAACATGAATACACAAAATACATAAAGTACAAATGGGAAATAATCTCAGAGAAAAGTCACTGAAGTGGAAGAAATCAGAATGTAGGAATGAGATAATAAAGGCCTGGCCATGGAAGTAAAGAAAAAGGAACATGTATGAGAGATGATGTGAAATGATAAATCAGGGGGTGGGATGCATGTAAGGACTGGAGGATGACATTCAAGTTTGGAGCCTGGATGTCCAGGAGGGTGGTGATACTGTCAAGACCAACAGGGAAGTTTGGGAAAAAGGAAGGGGGTGAGGGCACAGAAATAACTCTGTTTTGGATATATTGAGTTTGAGATACCTACACGATATCCAGTTAGAGATTTCCAAAAGGTTGTTAATTAGCTGATACTGGAGTTCAAGTGAGAAATTAATGTTGCATAAATAAATCTGGAATCATTTGGGAAGGGATGATAATTGAATTCATAAAACCAGATGAGATGATTAGCTAAACAATATGGAGGAAGAAGAGAAAAGAGGCCAGAACAGAGTTTGGGGGGAACTTAAAATTAGTCATTACACAGATGAAGAATCAGCAAAAGAATCTGATAAGGATCAAACATGTAGAAGAACAAGGAGAGAACAATGTTACAATGACCAGTAGAAAAGAAAACATCCAAGAGAAGAGAGTGCTTGATAGTATCAAAGGCTACTGAAACAGGGAGAAGGATGAGAATTAAGAAAAAAGCCATTAGATTTGACAATTAAGAGATCATTAGTAATTGAAGAGAATATAATAGTTTTAGGTGAATGACAAGCTTTTTATACAAATCACAGAAGATTTAGAAGTGAGGAGAGGCACCCAGTGTTGAAGTTTTCTTAAAGAGGTTAGTAAAGGAAAGAAGAAATATAGGGTGATAGTTAGAGGTAGTGAAGAGATCAAATAAGGATTTTTTTTGAGGATGGGGAAGATGTGGGTATATTTGTAGATAGTAGGGAAGGATCCAGTAGATAGGAAAAGAATAAAGACTGGAGAGAGTAGAGATTATACATTCTGTTAGAGAAGATAGAATCAAGTGTACAAGCACAAAGGTTTGCCTTGGCAAGGAGAAGGGCCATTTCTTTGTGTAAATCAGAAATGAAGAAGAAATAGTAGGTGAAGGAAGAAATAGTGTAAGAGGAAGGGGGAAGACTGGTATCTGAGTAATAGGAATTGCAGAGGAGGGGAAAAAAGGGACCTATCAGTTCTTCAGCTAAGAGAGTGGGATAAAGAGGTAAGCTGGAGGAAACATGAGAAAGTTTAGAATAATTGTATTGAGTGGGACAGCAAATTGATTAGGAAGTGATAAAGTAAGGCATTTTCCTTATAACAACTCTGTGGGTAGAAGCTATTACAGCCATAATTTATGAACCTATTTCCTAATAGATGGACAAACATTTTGTTTCTTTTTTTATAAACATTTTTGACCATATGGATCTTTTTTTTCATAGCCAATAAGCAACTTGGCATAAGATTTCAGTAATGAAAATTCTGGGTCAAAAGCTCAAGCAATTCAGCAACTTTTCTTGCATAATTCCATATCTTTTTTCTGAATAGTGAACCAGTTCACAATTCCACCAAATCTGAATTGGTGTGACTAACTTCTCACAGCTCCTTTTTCATTGTCATCACTTAGACAATTTGTTGAATAAGAATATTAAAGAGTATGCCTATTTTCTACATTTTATGCTCTTTGTGTTTCAAAGCATAAAAAACTCCAAAAAACCATACTACAACAAATTTTAAAATTAATAAGGAACATCTGATCAAAGAATATCTACTTAACTGGAAACTAAATATTATCCTGTCTTAAATAATTCCAAAAAAACAAATTGTAGAAATAATATGTAAATATCTTAAAGAAAATAATAATTTTGGCATGACATCATGCCAATGGGATAAAGGTGAATGAAGTTTCAAAGGAAAAAATATATCTCTGAGAACTTTAACTAAGTAAAGAGAAAATGAAACCAAGAATATAAATGAATTATCAGAGGATGAGTAGTGTAGTACAGGGTTTCTTAAACTGTTTTCACTCATGACCCTTTTTTGCCTGAAAAAGTTTTACATGACACTGGGTAAATAGGTATATAAAATAAATATGGAATAAAACATTTACTGATAATAAATCATAATTTGGCAACCCCCACATTCAGTTACAGGATCCTGTATGGGGCCACAATCCACAGTTTAAGAAACTTTGGTGTAGCAGTCAGAGCAATTGAATTTAAATCAGGAACACAGGTTCAAATCTTGCTTTGATTACCTATTAACTATGTGATCCTGAACAAGCCACTTAAATTTTCTGGGCCTCACTTCTCTAAAATAAGGGGTTTGATTTAATGACCCCTGAAGGTACTTTCAACTTTAAATCCATGATGCTATGAATTGAGCACATAATTTAAAATGTAAAAACCTAGAAAACTGACAAATTAATAAGCTCCCCAAAATAAAAAAAACTGAAAATCAAAGAGCACAAAAGGAAAATTGAAAATAAAAGGTTTTAGTTGATTTTTTAAAAAAATACCTAAGAGGTAGTTTATTACAAAACTCAGTAAAAGATAAACCATTTTTAAATTCCACCTAAAAAAACAGTAAAAGCAACTTTAAAAATAAAAAAAATTTCCAACAAATAAATAGAAAGTGAAGAAAATTACCAAATTATGGTGTTCAACTGCTAACCAATATTAAAACTTTAATGAATGAACATGTATTTACAAAAATAGAAAAAAATATATCAAAAGTTGGGGGAAAGATATGGAAATAAGATAGGCAAATGTAATTGACCCTTTTCAAAAAGAGAAAATGTGAATGAACTTTGCAGAAGTATGATTTTAAAAATTGTTCTAAATGGAAAAAAGAATTGATAAATGAATGATAAAATACTTGTTAAATGTTTCTTATATGTCAAACACTATACTAAGCTCAGTGTCACAAAAATAATTGTCACAGATTCTTCCTTCAAAGAAATTGCATTCTATTGGGAAGAGACAGCATGTAAATGGGAGTGTTGGTTGAAAGGAATTTCTGAGTTGTTCCAGATATGGTGAATTACCCATAAAGGTTAGTTGATAAGAACTTTAAAGGAAAACTGGTAGCATTTTAGTAGTGTTTTGATTACTGAGCCTAAAACAAGGATAGGGAAGTGCATATAGGATAGTAGTATGGATGACAGTTTCCTTCCTTCCTTCCTTCCTTCCTTCCTTCCTTCCTTCCTTCCTTCCTTACTTCCTTCCTTCCTTCCTTCCTTCCTTCCTTCCTTCCTTCCTTCCTTCCTCCAGTTGAGACATTATTTGGGCCTTTGATTAATTCAGAGTAAATGTAAATAGCAACTATTTCTGCTTTGGTCAGAAACCCAGAGGATCTTTCCCTCCCAGATATATATATATATATATATATTTTTAAATTAGTAAAACCATCATTGGTTGAGCATTGCCCCATCAAATTGAGACTTATTAAAAAACCTTAGCTTAAAAAGGTCAAGGTCTCCACTGCATTTAAAGCCAACTCAAGTCATCCTGATCTCTACTTTGCTTTCGGTGCCAGGTGGCTAGAGGAGAAAGAGAGGCTGATGACTTTGCTCAGACTTCCCCACTGAACTCCACTTTACTTCCATGTCATGGCACCACCTCCCTGATGTCATGGTCCTCTTCAAGAATGAAGAACAAACAAGGGGCAGCTAGGTGGCGCAGTGGATAGAGCACCAGCCCTAAAGTCAGGAAGACCTGAGTTCTAGTCTGGTCTCAGACACTTAATATTCCCTAGCTGTGTGACCCTGGGCAAGTCACTTAACCTCAATTGCCTCAGGGGGAAAAAAGAATGAACAAACAACAACTTTGTCTCTATTTTGTAGGGTAAAAAATAAAAATCAATTTTCTATTTGTTCCTTAAAACAAATGAATTTTAAAAATATGCTCTGTGGGTTCATATATTTAGAAATATGTCATTGGGAAAGAAAATAATCCAACAACATTTTTCGTAATTCTTATTAATTAATGTTTGAACCCTTTCCTCCCTTAATTATCTCCAACACCTGCTCACTATAAAATTTCCTCTGCAATTTTTATATTATGCCAATATTAGCCAGACTTTGGAAGTGCTCTTAAGGCTTTTCTGAATTTTAATTATTTTAAAATTAATTTTAATATTAGGCATATTTTAAACCTTGCCATATACTCAATAAAAGTGACCTTTAAATTAAAAATTTTTTGAAGCTCTCTTAAAGTTTCTAAAGACAACTTTATAGTCCTTTATGTATATCTTTGGGAAAGGCAATTTGGAATTCAAGAATTTGCCCCCAAATAATTTCATAAAATGCTTACCTTGTCAACTTTTGCTCTCCACAGGTTGAATCTATTAAATATAAATTCTCAGACTTGAACTAAATAATGACAACTTGTTTCCCATATCATCAGTCTCCTTTTAATATTATTATTTCCAAGGTAAATAGAATATTTTTGCCACAATGCACCCAGCTTTTCCAACAGTTTCTCTTTGTCTTTGCAATAGATCATTTCCTTGATGATCTGTTTCCGGTTTTGTTTTGGGCAGTTTTTTGTTTGCTTTTTATAGTCTCACCTCCTCTCCAAATATTTCTAATTCTCTGCTCCCTTCCCCTTTCTGATAACTTAAAAAAATTTTGTTTAGTATTATATTTTCCCCCAATTACATGTAAAAACATTTTTGAATATTCATTTTAAAACTTTTTTAAAACTTTGAGTTTCAAATTCTTTCTTCCTCCTCCCCACTTCTTTCACTGATAAGGCAAACAATTTGAGATAGGTTATACATGTGTAGTGATACAAAATATATTTCTATTAATCATGTTATAAAAGAAAACAGACAAGAAAAAGTTTTTTTATTTAAAAAAAAGCACGCTTCAATCTGTGTTCAGACACCATTAGTTCTTTCTCTGGAGACAAATAGCATTTTTCATCTTAAGTCCTTCATTGTATTGGATCATTGTATTGCTAAGAATAGCTAAATCATTCATAGCTGATCATCTTATAATATCACTATTACTTTGTATATAGTACAATTCACTTTGCAACAACTTCTATACATTTTTCAGGTTTTTCTGAGACTATACTGCTCATCATTTCTTTTAGCACAATAATATTCCATCACAATTACACCACAATTTATTCTGCAATTCTCCAATGGATGGGCATCCCCTCAATTTCCTTTGCCACCAGAAAAGAGGTAGTATAAATATTTTTGCACATGTAAGTGCTTTTCCTTTTTGTTTTTTTAATCTCTGTTTAGATACAGACCTAGTAGTGTTATTGCTAGGTCAAAGGGTATGCATGGTTTCATAGTCCTTTGGGCATAGTTCCAAATTGTTCTATTGAATAGTTAAATCATTTCACAACTCCACTAACAATTCGTTAATGTGTCATTTTCCCCATATTCTCTTCACTACTTGTCATTTTATTTTTCTGTCCTATTAGTCTATGTAATAGATATGAGATATTTCAAAATTATTTTAATTTGCATTTCCCCAATCAATAGTGATTTAGAGCATTTTTTTCAGATGGCTGTAGAGAATTTTGATTACTTCATCTGAAAACTGTTCATATCTTTTGATCATTTATCAATTGGGAAATGGATCTTATTTTTTTTTATAAATTTGACTCAGTTCTCTGTAGGTTTAAAATTGAGACCTTTATCAGAGAAATTTGCTTCAATTTTTTCACAGTTATGATCACTAACTGCATTTCCCTCCATCTTATTTCTCACTATTTATTCTTTTCTCTCCTTTCATCCTATCTGTCCTCAAAAGCACTGATAAATCTCCCAATCTGCTCTCCCTTCTATGACCCCCTCTTCTTTTATCCCCTTCCCCTCCTATTTTCTGTAGGGTGAGAGATTTCTGTAGCCAATTTGAGTCAGTTCTAATGAGAGTTTCACTCACTCCTCTTTATGTTCACATCCCTTCTCGTCCTCTGTAAAACCTTTTCTTTTCTAAAATTTTTAAAAATTTTCCCTATTCTACCTTTCCTTATCCCTTTCTACCAGTGAATTCCTCTCTAATCCCTTAATCTTATTTTATTTTAGATAACATCCCTTCATATTCAACTCATGCCTGTGCCTTCTCTATATATACTCCTAACTGCCCAAATAATGAGAAAGTTCTTATGAGTTACAAGTATCATTTTCCCATGCAGGAGTGTAAATAGTTTAACCTTATTAAGTTCCTTAAGGTTTTTCTTTCCTGTTTAGCTTTTTATGCTTCTCTTTAGTCTTGTATTTGAAAGTCAAGTTTTCTATTCAGCTCTGATATTTTCATTAAGAATGTTTGAAAGTTTTCTTTTTCAATGAATATTCTTTTTCTCCCCTGTGGGACTACACTCAGTTTTGTTGGATTGGTAATTCTTGGTTGTAATCAGAGTTTCTTTGCCTTCCAGAACATCATATTCCAAGTCCTCCAATCCTTTAACGGAGAAGCTGCTGAATTATTTCTTTCTTGTTGATTGTAAAATTATCATCTTGATATAGGAGCTGAGGAATTTGGCTAAAATATTCCTGGGAGTTTTCATATTGGGATCTCTTTCCAGTAGGGGGTTGATGGATTCTTTCAATTTCTATTATATCAACTGGCTTTTAGATTATCAGGATGATTTTTTCTTGATAATTTCTTGAAAGATGATGTCTAGGCTTTTTTTGTGATCATGGCTTTCAGATAGTTTACTAATTTTTAAATTATTTCTCCTGGATCTATTTTCCAAGTCAGTTATTTTTTAAATGAGCTATTCTAATTTTCTTCTTTTTTTTCTTTTTTGGTTTTGTTTCTTGATTTATAATAAAGTCATTAGCTTCCCTTTGCTCATTTAATTCATTTAAGGAATTATTTTCTGCACTGAGTTTTTGTATCTCCTTTTCCATTTGGCCAATTCTACTTTTTGAGGAGTTTTTCCTTCAGTGAATTTTTGTGCCTTTTTTTCTATTTCACCAATTTTGCTTTTCAATGCATTCTTTTCCTTATTAGTTTCTTTGTACCATTTGGCCTAGGCTGTTTTTTAAGATGATGTTTTCTTCATTATTTTTTTTGTGTGTATCTCTCACCAAGCTGTTGATTCTTTTTTCATGACTTTTTTTTGATTTACTCTCATTTTTCTTTCCATTTTTTCTTCTGTCTTTTACTTGATTTTCAAAATCCTTTTTGAGCTCTTCCATGACATGTTTTTCTTTGAGGCTTTGAATATAGTAGCTTTGATTTTGTTACCTTCTTCTGAGTATATGTTTTGATTTTCCTTGTTATCATAACACTTTCTTTGGTCAGGATTTGTTTCTATTGTTTGCTTATTTTCCCAGTCTATTTCTTGACTTTTAACTCTTTGTTAAAGTGGGAGTCTGCTTCCATGGTGAAGAGTGGAGTGTCCCAGGCTTCAGGGTTTTTGTATTCAGAGATATTCCTGGACACTTGTAAGTTTTTACTTCTTCCAAGGTGGTATAATCTGAGGAGAGATCTGTGCTTTAGTCTGTGAGTAACCACAAGCACTCTTTTTTGTCCTGGGACTGTGACAGTAGTGCCAGTTCCACTGCAGCCTGCAAGATCTGGTGTGCTAGTTCTCCCCCTTGCCCTGGAACTGCCACCCAGGACTGTGACCCAGATCTGACCATGGGCAAAGTAACAGACTTCTGTCCCCAGCACCTTGTAATCTTCTGATAGGTTGTTCAACCCACTTACCATCTGTGGGCTGAGAGCTCTGGAAGAAGCATTTGCTAGTGCAGATTCAGTGTCTCCCAAGGTCTGTTCCTAGTTTGCTGGGGCCTGGTCTGTGCTGGCATAGTTTGTTCTACTTATGCTCCACTCTCATTCTGATGTGACAGACTTTTCCTTCTGACATTTTAAGTTGTCTCTGACTGGAAAATTATTTACTTCTATCCTTTTATGGGTTCTGTATTCCCAGGAATGTTTTCTGGCATTATTTAAAGTTGTTCAGAGGGGTTTGGGGGAGAGCTCAGGCAAACTGCTGCCTTTGTCTACCATTTTGGCTCTGCCTCCATCTCCATTTTGGCACCTTTAGGTCAGGATTTGAACCCCCAACTTTGTTGTTTATTAACCATGTAACTTGGCTACTCACTTAACTACTTAGAGCTAAGATTAACTCATTGTAAATTCAGTGATTTGTGTTGGACAACCTCTTAGGTCTTGCCTAGCTCTAAATCCTATGATTCAATACAGTATTCTGTGGTTTACATAGTGTTTTACATCAGTTATCTCATACCAGCCCTGGAACAGCGACCCTAGGACCTAAGCAAGACAGATATTGTCTTCATTTTACAGATGAGGAAACTGAGGATTGGAGAAATGAAATGGCTTACAGTGATCCCTCAGTACTCATTGTTAATTGGCTCCAAAAGGCACCACAAGCAGTGAAAAGGATTAGTACCAATTTACATCTCCAGTCTTCGGACCAACTCTCTCCCCACCTAATTCCCCAAAGGGGCAAGTGGAGCTTCCAGCTTTGCAGAAACAAGCCAGCCCAGTCCATCCCAGAACAACTGGGTTACTTCCTTCTTGACCCAACTCACTTTCTGAGAGGACCCAAATTTTATCCTCTCCAAGGGTGAGGAGGGCTGGATGCAGAGGCAGAAGCTATGTTCCTGTGCCTTCTGCAGCCCAGCACTCTGGTCACAGCCCCAGCTGGGGGCTGTCAGGAGTCTTGAGGAATCCACCATCTCACCTGCCTCCGTTGCTGCTCTTGTTCTGCTTCTCCTTCTGCTGAGCATGATAGCTGCTTCTTTATGCCCCTTCCAGGACTGCTATTTTGGAAGCCAGGAGAACATACACTACAGCCACATCATCATGCAGGAACTTCCCTGTGACCTACCTGCAGTTGTGCACAACTCATCATGGGTTCCCACCTGACAGTCCTGCACACTGCTGACTTCACTGGAGAGGAGTTGCTCATTGTCAAGGGCAATGGCTATCGTGACAAGCTGGACCTCACATCCCTGCTACTCAATCAAAACAATAACAAAGTACAGCGAAGGCTGAGCAAGCTTCAAGAGCTGAAGCATTTTTTTTCCTCATAGAAATGCATCAAGTATCAAATTCACTGAATTTCAAATTGATGAGTGCCAAAATTGACTACGGTACTTGAATTTACAGTAGTGTCTGGGCCAAAATTTGAACCTGTCTTCTAACTCAGATCAAACATAATTTCTATTTTACCATGATCTATTATCAAACATTGTTCTCTATTATCCTTGAAGGCTAATGTTTACACAGTGGCAAGTTTTTAGCTCTTCTGTTAGCTTATTTTTCAGTTTGATTGCTGAATTTACCAATAACTAGAAAAGAATCAGTAGCTTCTGCATAGCTAGTCTTTATTAATTCAAAAACTGTGCTGATTTAAAAAAAATTTTTCTCTGGTGTAATGTTGGACAGAACAATGAAGGCTCATTCCTGGGAACATAGAAAATTGGGCTGCCCCTGTTTCTGGAAACTGTGTGAGCATGATTTCTATTTCATTAGAAATCATAGAAGTGTGTGAGGAGATGGAGTCAAAAAGTACAAAATACCAATAAAACCAAAGGGAATAAAGTAAGACCATCATGATGTACTATAGTATCCATATGCAATATGAATTTCTTTAGTGGTACTATATCTCTGTGGGAGTCCAGAAGACCCTGGAAATTTCTCTGGGACAAACAGTCATGTGACTCATCAGGGTTCAAGATTCCCCAACTTTTTTCCCCTTTGTTTCTTAGAGACATTTCCTTTCCATCATTTGGAAGTGTAGAAAGTTGATAATTGTCATCAGACTGAAACTTCCCAACACGAAGAGGATTTTGAGAGTCAGACCTCTGGGTTGCTGCTGTAATAGCCTACATATTTCTACATACAGTGAACCAGGATCAAAAATTAGAGTTACAGAAGTGACCATACTGGAAAAGATGAAGGTCTTAGAGGAGATCTTAAGAGCTAGGGATCATTATGAAACCCATAACATTGATGAGTCAGACATGGTAAGAATAATCTCTCTTCTCATGCTTCCTTAGAATCTTAATCATATTCTATAGTACAGAGTTGGTGACTCAGAGATATACCCACTTCTTCCCCCTCCTATTTCCTTTCCAACATATTCAGGTGAAGTCAGGGAGGAGTTGTAGAAGTTTTCTGAGTGGAGGCCTTCAACCTCCATGTGAAAAGGTTTTAACAACTTTCCCCTTAATTGTTATTATGCTTAAAAAGTATATGTTAAGAGTGGAGATTAGATGGTAGAATAAGGTTGGTACTCAGCTTAACTCTCCCAAATTTACCTCTAATCAACTATAACAATGTCTCAAAATGAATTCTGGAGCAGCAGAACCAACAAAAGGATGGCATAAAACACTTTTCACATCCAAGACAATTTAGAAGCTTGGCAGGAAAGATCTGTTTCATAGTAAAAGGGAAGCACGATCCAGTACAAGCAGCATCTGGGTAAGCCAGGAGCAAGTTGTGCTCAGCAAACTAGTGACTAGTGAGGTCCCGAGTTCTGACACAAATCAACAATTACAGTGGAGAGAATGGTAGGGGAGGGGAAATTTCTTTGAGCCATTGGAATTGGGTCAAAAAAGAAATAACATACACATTTAGTTGGGGATAGAAATGTATCTTACCTTATAAGGAAGCAGGAGGGAAGGAGTAAAAGACAAATGGAAGTGACTGATACAAGAAACAATGGATTGGGGTGGCAGTAGTCAGAAACAAAACAATTGTGAAGAGTTTCCAGGCAAGAGAGAAGGATCAACAGGAGGAAAATAGGATGAAGGGAAACATACCATTAGTGTTCATAATTGCAAATATGGATGAACTCAACCATAAAATAGAAGCAGACAGCAGAGTGGATTAAAGAACAGAATACTCCATATGTTGTTTACAAGGAATACATTTGAAGCAAAGAGTTAAGGTAAGGGGTTGGAGGAGAATTTATTATGCTTCAAATGAAGTAAAAAAGCAGGGGATGCAATTATTGTCTTAGATAAAGAAAAAGCAAAAATGGATCTAATTAAAAGAGATAAGGAAAGAAATCACATTTTGCTAAAAGGTGGCATAGAAAATGAAGTAATATTAATACTAAATATATTTGCACCAAATTTCAAACTGTATTACAAAGAAATAATTATCAAAAAATCTGTTATTGATTAAGAACTAGAGGTGTAAATTAGTGGAATAGCATAGATACACAAAACACAGTATTGAATAACCATAGTGATCTAGCATTTGATAAGCCTAAAGACTCAGAAGGGGGAAGAGCAAGCAAATTATTCTGATTTTTTTTAAAGACAAAACTGAACGACATTTCACTAAGTTACTCTAGATTAAATTCAAAAGCTGTCCAGCAGGGATTTTAACTTACTCAGATACTGAGAATACTTTCATGGAAAGCCTGTCAGTTTGATTTGGAGAGAGTATGGTGAGACCTCTTTGGTACTGGTTTTAGGATCTCTCTTGGAAACAATTCAGATATTATGCTTCCTTTTTGGATAATTAAATTAATTCTATTCTTGGCTTGCTGTAGGTTGACAGCTCTCAAATTAATTTGGGCTGTTTGTACTACTGCAGGGCTCCAAAATGTCACTGGAATGCCCATCAAGTATGCATGTTGCCCACAGGTGTCATATGCAAAGTGATGATTAGCAGGACAAATTAAGTAATTATATGTGCCAGGTACTCTACTAAACACTAGGGATACAAATAGAAAAGTGAGATAATTCCTATTTTCAAAAAAGTCATATTCTATTTTTATAAAGCTTTTCATTTTCAAAACATATGTATGGATAATTTGACAGCATTGATCCTTGCATAGCCTTGTGTTTCAGATTTTCTCTTCCTTCCCCCCCTCCCTCTTCCCTAGATGGCAAGTGATCCAATATATGTTAAACATGTTAAAATATATGTCAAATCCAATATGTATAAAGATTTTTATACAATTCCATTGCTGCAGAAGAAAAATCAGATCAAAACAAGAAAGTAAATGAGTAAGAAAGCAAAATGCAAGTGAACAACAACAAAAAGAGTGAGAATGTTTTGTTGTGACCCACATTCAGTTTCTACAGTCCTCTCTGGGTGTAGATGGCTCTCTTCATCGCAAGATCATTGGAACTGGCATCAATCATCTCATTGTTGGAAAGATTACCTATTGCACTATATGACATGTATATAGAGGGAAAAGTAATTGCTGATTAATTTCTGAAATATCTATATGCTGATTGAACACTTTTGAGAAGTAATTGGATAGAGATAGTCAAGAAATGCAAATACGAACTTTTGAATGGTCAATTAGAGATCTCAAACAGGTGGAAAAAACTTTTTGATTTCCAACTTCTGCTGATAAAAATAGACTTCCCTCCTAGAGATCAATTGTACTCTCTTTCTTTAAGAAAAACTGATCTCATCTTGCTATCACTTGAAGAACTCATTTGCTCTTATGTATTTATTCTAATCTATGCCATTTTTCCAATTTGTTTACTGATTATTTTGATAAAAAGGTTTATTTAGCTATTTGCCATCTCAAATCAATTAGCATTTGTGAAGTATTTATTATGTGACAGACTCTGTACTAAGAATTAAGAGTACAAACAGAAGAAGAATTTTGTTGAGCCCATTCTGATAGCCCACCAGGAAAATCTATCTATCCATCACAAATGTAGAGATTGGGGAAATAGACTAAGAAAAACTGGCTTCCTGATCCATATGGAATATGACAATATTCCCCTTGCATTTTTTCCCAACAGTATTATCGACAAGTATTTCAGCTCCTATATCTCTGACATACTAAGTTAGCAGGTTCTGCACAGATAAAGGCTACAGATAAGGTGGTACTTAGAACAGGGTTGGGTTTTTTTTTTTTTGATCCTTTCAGTTCTGAATTCACTGGACCAATGACCCATATGCTTTCATACACCATCCTATACAACCTTTTCTTTTATTCTCAATGGTATCTTGAACAAAATTTGACAAGGAATGGTAATGTTGCTGATGTGGTACATCCCTTAGGGATGACCTTTGGGCTACTTGTCTTGGGAATGATGTAGTTAGGAATAAAGTATTTCTTCCCTTTGGCTATCTTGACTTAATTTACTTTATATGTCCAGAATGCTAAATCCAAAAGATTGCCAGCTGTCAGAAAGCAGCCTGTTGGTCAGTGTTAATGGGGATTTTCAGCCTAATGAGCAACAATGATGGGGTGCTTAAAGTTAACACAAGTACAAAACAAAATTGGTGCTAGCCAATTGACTTAGTGATATTTCAGGTGTAAAAACACACTTCCAGAAGGATTCCCCCCACCCATACCTGAGCTTTGCTCAGGAAACTATAGGTACTGCACTTGTGCACCTGCTCACAAAGTCAAAACCAGACCACTATTTAACTCCCAACTCTACACCATAAAATTAGCAGATCAGTGACAAGAAACACCTGGTTTCTCTTCCTTTTCCCTATAAATTTACCTTCTTGCTCCTGACTCTTTGCTAACTTCTTTTGGAATTTAACAGCTTTAATTGACATTACAGTTTATAAACTTTGTCCCTTGACTTGGAGATGGTCTGAGCCTGAAAATTCTTTTGAGACATCTCATGACACCGGTCTAAACCCCAACATTTTGGGGTCCCCTTTGAACTCCAACATAGCCACTTATATTGTCGTGGCAATATATGGTCATATGAGAGGCCTTCAGGATGAAGAGTGGATTGAGGTCTGATCTTATTGACAATAAGACTTGGCTTCATCCTGGCCTATACTAACCTTTCAATGCCCCCAATCCAATTCTAACATTATAAATTGCAGCAGATTGCTAATCTGCCTTGGTATAGGGAGTTT
>JAJPUD010008546.1:48568-83739 GCA_023553655.1 Myrmecobius fasciatus | reverse complement strand
AAAAAAAACAAATAGGATGTGGGAAAATAACTATGCTAATGCATTATTGGTTAGAAGTATAAACTGGTCCAATCATTCTGCACAGCAATTTGAAATTATGCCCTGAAAGCTTTTAAATTGTGAGTATGCAGCAATACTGCTATTATGTCTCTAACCCAAAGAGATCCAGGAAAGAAGAAAAAGACCTATATATACAAAAAATATTTAGTAACTCTTTTTGTGATTGCAAAGAATTGGAAACAGAGGGGATGCTCCTTAGCTGGGGGAATAATTGAACAAGTTATGGTATATGAATGTGACAAAATATTGTGCTATAAGATATGATGAAGATCTTCTCAGAAAACCTGAGATTTGTGTGAACTGATGCAGAGTGAAATGAACAGAACCAGGAGAACAAGTTATATAATTTACATCGAGAAATAGGACATAGTCAGAAGCTAATCCAGAAGTGATATATGTCACTGGCATATTAATACACTAGGCAGCTAAGTGAATCGAGTACAGGTTTTTGGAGTCAAGAAGATACTCAAATCATTCTTTAGACATTTCATATCTTGTAATTGTGGGCAAGTCACATGGTTTTACTATCCTCCACTGTAAAATGAGGGTCTATTCCAGTTCTATGCTCCTGATGCAACTGGTCTGAACTTCAGGAAAACATGTTCGAATTATGTGAGAAAAGGGATCTAAATTAGCAGTACCTTTTCATCCTATGATCCTACTGGATCATATACCTCAAAAAGATCAATGACAAAAAAACCTCATATGTCAGTAAAGCAAAATAAATTCCTGGAAACAAAATGGATAACTTGGTTAATTGGGAAATGGCTGGATAATTATGGAATGGGAACATCATGAAGCATGATTGTGCCAGAAAAAAAGTCTATGAAGAATTCAGAGAAACTTGGAAAGACTCATTTGAACTGATGCAGTGTGAAGTTGTTGCTGTTTGTCCTTCATTCTCAAAGAGGATTATGGCATTAGGGAAGTGGTGCCATGAAATGCAAGTGAACTGGATTTAAGTGAAGGAGGGCAGTGCAAGGTTTCCTGCCTCATTTTATCCTCCAGAGCCATCTAAGTCCAGTGGACATATAGAGATCAGGATGACTGGAGATGGCTCTGGATACAGAGGGAGACCTTGGCCTTTTTAAGCTAAGGTTTTCAACAGGTCTCAGTTTGAGGTAATGGCCAATCAGTGATTAAGACTAGGTAAGAAATGAGGCAAGAAATGGCCTCTTTTACTTAGTTGAAAAAAAAAAAAGCATGACTGGGTCAGAAAAAAAAATAAAGTCTATGAAGAATGCAGAGAAACTTGGAAAGCCTAATTTGAACTGATGCAGTGTGAAGTAAGAAGAATCAAGAGAACAGCATAAATGATCATGATAATAAAAAGAGGGAAGGAAAAAGTAAAGGAGAGCAGAACTTAAGACTGATGCAATGGCTGATCTTGAGTTTAGAGTACAGAGGCAGTAACATGTATTCCACTTCTGGGTGCATGGGGCAGTGGACTACAGTGGAAGATGTTGTCATATGTAATCAGCTTAGAAATTTGCTTCATTAGTCTGTACTTTGTTGCAAGTATGGATTCTGGAATGGAGGAAAGAGGGCTGGCAATATAACAAGCGATTTTTTTCCCTAAAGCATCAGTAAAATACTTTTAAATGAAGGGATACAGGCATCCAGGTATTCTGTGCTGAGGGTTAAGTGAAGAAGTAAAGAAACTCTTAAGGGTCTCAGGGGAAGCTGGAGGGATTATGGCAGGTTTCTTCCTGGGTACTCTATTAATAAGTCACATGCTAAATTAATCAGTAGATGCAGACTCCAAATGGAAAACCAAACATATCTGCTGCCAATTCATGGCAAAAAAAAAAAAGAGAATGTGAGCCCCTTGGGGAAAAGAAGGTGCCAAAGGGCTGGGACCCACTGGCTTAAAGGGTCCCAAGTAGTGTTCACATTCCCAAAGAAAGCTAAGGCCAGTTGGTAAAGAGTGTGGCTGCTGGATTTTCTTGATGTGATGGTTCCTTGCATTTTAAAATCCCAGAGCATCTCAACAGGTGATTTGGGGTTATACTGACAGAAATGGAAAGTTGAGAGACCTAGCAGCTAAATAAGATGAGGCTCAGAGATGTTCAGGCTTGAGCCTGAGCCTTCTGGGAAGCTCACCTGTGTGGGTGGTGTTTGGGGTGTGACAGGAGGTATGTTCAAGGCCAGGAGTATGTACATGCCCATCATGTATCATGATCTGGTTCTTTGTGACCCGGGGACCATAGCACACCAACACTGTGTGTGTATGTGGGGAGGGGGTGTTCTTGGCAAAGATACATAGGTGTTTGCCTTTTCCTTCTCCAGTGGCTCACCTTTTGTGATTTAATAATGATTTACTTACCATTTAATAAATGCTCAGTGACAGACTGGTCCACAGAAGGCTGAGGGGAGCTAAGCACAATCAAGTTGAGTGCTTTCCAGAGCTGGACCACAGATATGTGCAAGGGATGGTTGATAGAGACATGTGGCAGGATTCAGAGTTGGGCAGGGATGTGGGGGTGAATTGAGTAGTGGTGGTGGTGATGGTAGTAAAGTGAAAACCCAGACCACAGCAGGCCAATCAGGGCTTTGTCTCAGAGTGCTGAAAGGCACAGGGTGAGTACCAGGGAGGGCTCTTGATAGTGAAGATGACAATCATTTATGTAGCCCTTTGAGATTTGTAAGGTTAATCTCCCTTCATCCTCAAAACAACTATAAGGGGGTAGATGCTATTATTATTCCCACTTTATAGATGAGGAAACTGAGACAGAGAAATGTTAAGTGACTTTCTTAGAACCATACAGCCAATAAATATGAGAAGCAGGATTCAAACTCAGGATTCAAATTTCTGACTCAAATCCCAAAGTCTATCTTCTACACAACCTAGCCACCATGGGGGCAAGAAACCAAGGAGTGGGGAGGGGCCATGGAATGGGGACATTCAGAATAGGATGCTGAGGGTATATACCAGAGACAGTCAACCAGCAATTATTACTTACTGTGTGCCAGGTATTGTGTTAATCATTGGGATACAAATAAATAAATAAATAAATGAAGACAGAAAACCAGTTCATGATCTCAAGGAGCTCAGTCTAGTACGGGAGACAACATGCAAACAATTACGTAGAAATAAGATATACAGAATGCCCCAAAAATCTCAGTGCAGGTTTAATCTTTGAAAGCTTTAAGGTGTATTAAGACTTGTGGGACACCATATCTTTAGATTGAAATAAATAAGCTGGGGAATGTACTGGGAATGGGTAGGATTTTATCTTAGATTTGAAAGGAGACAGGGAAGCCAGGACACAGAGAAAAGGAGGAAGCGTTCCAGGTATAGGAGACAGCCTATTTACTTAGCACACTGCCTGGCACATAGCAAGCTATTAAAATGTTTATTGTTAACTAGGTGGTGAAGTGAATAAAATGCTTGATCTGGAATTAGGAAGCCCCGACAGACATTTGGCCTCAGACACTTACCTGCTGTTTTACTCTCAACTTCTGGCTGCTTCAGCCAGGAGGATAATAATAGCATCTATCTCCCAGGCTTGTTGTATTAAATGAGATAATTATAAAGTGCATGGCACAGTACCTGGCACATAAGAAGTGCTGCATAAATATTAGCTACTGTAATAGATATTATTATTGACTAACTGAAAATGCTCAGAATTTGGAGATGGGGTATGTTATTTGTGTAACAATTCAGTTCAATAAATATTTATTAAGAGCACTGTGCTAAGTAAGCACTGGCCATACAAAGTCAATCAGTCCATATTTATTAAGTACCTACTTACTATCAGGCACTGGAGTTACAAAAGAAGGCAAAAGACAGTGAGTCTAATGATCAGCTAAGGGTCAGCATCACTGGATTCTTACAAGTATGTAAGTAAGGGTGTGATACCCTAAGGGACCGAAGGCAGGGAGAGGAAGGAAGGAAGGGAAGAAGGAAGGGAAGTAGGAAGAGAGAGAAAGAGAGAGGAAGAAAGGGAGAAGGAAAGAAATGAGAGAAAGAAAGAGAAGAAAAAGAAAAAAAAGGAAAAAAAGGAAGAGAAGAGGAGGGAAGGAAAGGATGAAGTGAGGATCTTTTGGATCTTTGAACCATCCCAAGATATCTTGGGGTTTATTGGCTAGATTTCTTTTTTTAAAGACCATGCCTTAAACCAAAAACCAGTATGAATTTTCATTGATTGGTCACCAATAGGTCCTTGGCCAAATCCCTTTCGGTCATAGTTCAGATCCTGATTGACATGTAAGGAGCAGTCGAGAAAACGGGAAGGGCTTCCTCTCCAGGTTGATTATTTGTTTAGGTTTTGTTTTGTTTTTTTGACTAGTTGTAAGATTCTTCGCTTCAATTGCTACCTAGCTTTAATCCCTGAATGGGTGTTGCCTCATTCAGACTGAGACCTGTGGAAGACCGTAGCCCCGGTCTGGACCCAGATGGCTCTGGAGAATATAGTGAGGTAGTGACCTTGCCCAGCCCTCCCTCATTGAAATCCGGTTCACATGCACGTCATGGCATCCCCTCCCTGATGTCATGATCCTCTGGGAGAGCCAAGGACAAGTCACTGGATTGCGGAGTGCAGTAGGGAAAGCAGGAAAGGCAGGAGGAGGGGGACCCTGGGTTAGGTTTCTGGAGGTGATGGGGGCACTACAATTTGGCAGGTGTAAACAGCTCAGCATCCTAGCTCAGTTTCCCCATTCCTAACAGATGCGTGTGTTGCGCGGATGGGAGGGGAGCTGGCACAGAGCCAGCTCGGCTCCAGGAGGGAGCCGCCCTTCCTCCCTTCCTCCCTCCCACTCACTCACACGCTCCAGAATTCCCCAGAGCTCCAGGGCCACGGAGCCCCGCCCCCAGGGCGGGGTAAGATCTAATTTCTCCCCTTCCCAACTGCGTCACTTTGCCCCACCCCCTTCGTCACTCACTCGGCTCGCGAGCTTCTCCAGGAGGCGGGAGCCCCGGCCTGTGGGCGGGGCCGGCGACGGGGAAGTTTGTCCCCGGTCGCTCGCCGTCCATGGCCAGAGCGCCTGCGCTTCTCCGGTGGCGGCAGCCGGGGACGGAGCCGAAGCGTGAAGAGGAGGCGGCTGCGGCGGCAACAGCGGCAGCGGCGGCGGGAAGCAACGGAACGCAGGAGGCAACCCAGGCCCGGCCTCGAAGGATGGCGTTCCGGCAGGCGCTGAAGCTGGCGGCTTGCGGGCTGGCGGGGGGCTCCGCCGCTGTGCTCTTCTCGGCTGTGGCCGTGGGGAAGCCGCGCGGAACGGGCGCCTCGGACGCGGAGTCCCGGTGGGCCAGCCCGGAAGCCCCGACGTGGACGGAGCGAGTGCGTCCGGGTCCCACTCGCGGTGTGTGGGACAGCAACTGGGACAAGTAAGGAGAGCGGCATAAACCCCTTCCTCCCTTGAGCCTCAGTTTCCCCATTGTAAAGGGGGCGGGCCCCATAAGATCATTTCCTAGACCACCGTGAACGTCCCTCGGGCGGCCGGGGGGGGGGGGGGGGAAGCTGGAGATGACCCTTGGGGGCGGGAGATAAGGAACCCGCCCAGATAAAGCCAGATGTAGTGCAGGGGAGTAGGGAGATGAGATCTGTTCCCGGAGAAGGTCTGCCGGGAGCTGTCTCCTGGGTTGTGGATGAATACCTTTGGCTGGTGTTGTATTAAGCGCTCTATTGTGTGCTGAGCGCCTCGGCTACACGGCAGAATTTGACTTTATATTAAATTGGGAGGGGGCGACCTGAATGTGACTTTTGGAAAGGGACAGTCGGACGCCGACCTTTATTAAATCCAGAAGGGACATCAAAAATAAGGTGTTTTTTGAGCTCAGAAGAAGGGAAGTCCTAAATAATGGTGAGGACGCTTGGAGAGGGGGTTAAAAGGAGCTCTTTGCTTTTTGCAACCCTGCCCCCAAGCCTAAATCTACCTTAAGGGGGTGATGGGCTGTGCAGTTACCTAGGAACACATTTTCACACCTTTACCCCTAAGCCAGAAAAGGAACATTTATTAGACACCGACTGTTTGCAAGCTCAAGTCGATCAGCATTTATTTCAGCACCTACTATGTGCTGGACACTCATGCTAAGTGCAGGGAAGACAAAGATGAAAAAAGTCCACATTCCTGTTGTTGAGCTGACAACCTAGTGTTACACCTCCAAAACAAGTAAGACTTCGGTTCTGGCTTGAACCTGGGAGGGGTTTTCCGGGGCATATGAGTTGGGCACAATTAAGCAGCTTTAGCACCTTAGGGAGACATCCAGAGAAGAGCAGTACAGAGGGAGGGGTCAGCAGGCGTATGGGCAGCAGCGTGGCTGAAGCCGATTTAGCAGCCGGTTTAAAGCCGGGGATTTGTGAGACTGACAAGAGGAAATTGGCAGAGCTCTGCTGGCCTGCTACCGGCCCCTTGCCCACTTTTCAAGGCTGCACAATCAGAGGGTCTATCTACCCTTGCTGGATCTTCTGCCTTCAAGGGAAGGCAAAAAGAGTAAGAGGTGTTCAAACCCTGGAACAGCCTTTTGGTTTAAGGTGGAGTGTTTCTGGAGACTGTGTAGCCCCCCACCCCTCCTTTTAGCTTTTGCTTCTGACTTTTTCATAATTAGTCCCGGGACTTCTCTATGCCCTAGGCAACTCTCTGAGCCTGTGTTGTAGGAATTCCTGATCTTCTATGTGTGTGGGTGGAGGGAGGGAGTTAGTGCTTTGTTGATGAGCCCATGAAATTACAGGTCTGAGAGTTTCCTGTATTGATGAACTGATAGACTCTGAGGTTGGGACCAAATAACATTTTATAGGCCTATCAGTTCTTTTAAGTCATGGTGGTACCCAGCTGTTACTATCTGAATCTACAAATGAGGAAGTGGAAACCACTAAGAAAGGTAGGGGCCCTGTTCTTGGGCAGCAGAGAAGAAATTCCCTAACCAGGAAAAGACAGCATACACCCAGAAAGTGACCTTAGTTATCTACTCTAATCCCCTCATTTTACAGATGAGGAAACTGAAAACTTATCCTTCAAAGTAAATGATTTGGCTGAGGTCATCGGTGGGTAGGAGTGACAAACCAGGATTTGTAGGCTAGAAGTCTAATGAACCAATTTCCATTTTTAACTGGAGTTTAAATCTTTTCTGATCAGATTAAAAGACCACACACACACATATCCTCTGTCTTATTTTCTGCAGCTATGTTTAATTCTAGTGCCATAGTACTTTAGAATTTACTTTCATAAATCTGATTATTTAAAAACTATTATCTTGACTTTCTACACTTGGCTCTAAAACAAAATGAGTTCTTTTGTTTTGTTTTGTTCTGTTTTCAGAAAGAAGTTATGAAAATAAAAGAAAGAAGTTACCGTATCGTTTGTTTTGTTTTGTTTTCATGGAAAAACTCAATTGATTAAAACCTAAATAAGTATACTTACTTAATAAGTGTTTATGGGATTGGAGCACTCAGCTGCTTGGCTTCAACTCTCTTATGTTTAGCTACTTAGATACCAAGTTTTTAATTCATGAATAATTTGTCAGTCTGAAGGCGGGACACATGATTTTTATAAAAATATGCTCAGAGGGCAATTATATAAAAAGTCACAGCATAATCTGTCTTATTTTTGAAAATTAGGCGAGAACCCCGGTCACTTATCAACTTGAGGAAAAGAAGCACAGAAACTGGTGAGGAGGAGATAACATCCAAACTTGATAATCTCAAAGCCAGAGCCACTCGCCACATCTTCCTGATTAGGCATTCCCAGTACAATTTGGACGGCTCCCTGGATAAGGATCGAACTCTGACTGAATTGGGTACGTGGTCCTTCAACCCACATTCCTATTGGGCCCTTGCTTATGATGAACCTTGTTTTCTGGAGGAAAGATTCCTGGCTAATGAGGATGCTAATATGTGCATCTGTGACCTCTTTGTGCTGCTTCTTTAAACCTCCCTCAGGACTGTCTTGTTCTTTGAGAGCGGCTCAGGTTTATTCTCAGACTAGTAGACCTCCAACTATAATGTCCAGCTCTTAAGAGTCTTTTAAAACTCTTAATAGCTTACGTGGAAAATTTCAACTTGGACTCAGATTTCTACATGCAGGTCCAATTCAGTAAACATTTAAGTACTCCATGCTGCTAAAACATTAACTTTACAAGTATGGATACGAAGTAACCCTTGTAGTTACAGCCACATTCTATCCAGGGCACACAATGAGCACAAGGAGCTGGGGATTCCACAGTGTATGGAACATTCCTAGGAGCCCCACAGTGCAAGCTGGTTTCCTTACCTTTCAAGGGCAAGCTCAGGGCTGCAATTACTACTCCAATGGAGCTGAGTCCAGCTAGGCGTATATAAAAAGGAGCTCGCTTTTCCCAAGAGCCTTTTCAAAAGATTTGGCATGTGGGTCACAGCTCATATTGTGCAGATGCTCAGGTTTAACAATGAAATGTTTAGCGACTGTGGTGCTTGTGACAAATCAGGTGTTGCTGGCAGTAGATGTGAGGGGTAACTGAGTCTAGATCACCAGATCAGATATTTTCCTCTGCACATGTTCAAAAAAGAAAACATCCCAAACTTGGCTCTGTTTTGGCTATGTCTGCCAATGGAGTCAAACAGAACTCTAAAATCTGTTTCCACTTTCAGGTCGTGAACAGGCCGAACTGACCGGTTATCGATTAGCCAGTTTGGGTGTGAAGTTTGATAAGATTGTGCACTCTTCGATGACCCGAGCAATAGAAACAACTGACATCATCTCCAAACACCTGCCGGGTAAGTGACTCCAGTCTGTCTTGACCCAATTTTTGCATTCCTATTTGTGGCCTGTGCCACTGGATGGAGAGTTGATGAACCTAACATAGGTATCCTCCTGACTCGGTATTGCTGTTCTATAAATTAATGTAAAACACTGTATAACTCCAAGGCATAAGTAACATCCTTGTTAAAGACACATAATCATAACTGGCCTTTGGTGTTTTCAAGTCAATGACGTTCACTGAGCCTCTGTTTTGTGAGGGGAGGAGCCATTATCCTCATTTTAGGAGCTATGGGCTGTCTGCCGAGGTGACTTGGCCAGGTACCAGAATTTGGAAGCATTGGAGGCAGGATTGGATCCTGGGCTCTTGGACCTCTGTTTCCACTGTTGGCTGGACTGCACTGCTTATTTCATGTGGTTGTATTGAGGCCTGTGCAGGGAAGCAAGCTGGAAGAACACAGATTTCTTAGGAATCATCAGACCCCTCCTGGAATGAGCATGTCCAAGCAATCCCAAGTGGGAAGGCTTGCGACCTGGACATGCTATAGTTTCTGATCCATCTCCAGCTAAAAACAGTTGCTAGCGTTACTTGGTTTTTTGTACTTGAGAAAGGATTGGCCCTTTGTGCCATGTTTTCCTATTACTTGTGTTGTCTGGAATAAGCGGTGTTGCTGTCACGCGGCAGGGCTTGCGGCTAGTCCCTTGGGGTGGGAAGGCCCTGAAGCCTTAGCCCAGGAATCTTCTCTAGACTTCTTTCAGCTGGCATCAGCACCATATCCCAGTACCATCACCATGACAAAGACACTGCCCCTTTCTTTACAGGAGTCAACCGAGTCAGCACCGACCTGCTACGAGAAGGTGCTCCCATTGAACCCGACCCTCCTGTATCTGACTGGAAGCCAGAAGCCCGGGTAAACAAAATCAAAACCTTTTTTTTTTTTTCCCCTTTCTTTTTTTTTGGGGGGGGGGGTAGATGGCTTTTAGTCCGCAGATAGATGTTTGCTTGGAAAACATTCCTTTGTGCAGCAGAGATGAGGCTTTTACCCCAGGAGTGTTTCTCTGATCCATTTTCCCATGTATCTGATAGTGTTTCTTCCAGAGTCCCTATCCCACTCTCTCCTCTTAGATCAGCCTCACCCAAAGGAAAGAAGGGACATTGGTGCCGGACTACTTGTTAACAGTCTGTGATTCCCCACTGTCTGCCCTTAGCAGTATTACGAGGATGGAGCCCGTATCGAGGCTGCATTTCGGAACTTCATCCATCGTGCAGACGCCAAGCAGGAGGAGGATAGCTATGAAATCTTTGTGTGTCACGCCAATGTCATCCGCTACATCGTCTGCAGGTAATGGCAGGAGGTCCCTCTGTGGCTAATGTTGAACTTGCTTTATATTTTATTTCTACACATCTAGGTGGCACTTGGGTAAGACACTGGGCCTGGAGTCATGAAGCCCTGGATTTGAATCTTGCCTTGGATACTACTAGATAGTATCTGGGCCAATCACTTCACTTTTCTTTGTGTGCTTCCTTTTCCTTCTCTGTAAAATAAGGATCAACATCATTTCTACCTTGCAGGGTTACCCTAAGGATCAAGTAAGGTTTTTTTTAACGCACCTGGCAATGTAGTAAGTGTTATATAAATGCTTATGCCCTTCTTTTATATAGTGTATCCCAAGAGTCTTAAATCTATAAAAGTTTAAAACTTGCCCTAAGGCTTTTGGGGCATCCTATATGAGTCCATAGTGGTCACCAATTTTTGTGTGTCCTTAGCATGTCATTGGTTTGTAATTGATTTCCACAAAAAACAGTGGTACATAAGCATCTATGTAAGGGATATAGGTGCAGTACAATGGAGAAAGGCAGCTTTAATGGTATAAAGCATTGAAATGCTGGCTCTGCCTGTGTGACACTGGCAAATCACTTGACTTCTCTTGGTCTTAGTTTCCTGATCTGTTGAGATGAGTGGCTGGAATAACTTTTGAAGCTCCTAGCACCCAATCAGAAGGAACTGCATTTTAATTTAATTTTTGAAATTATTTTTCAATGAATAAAGATCCATTTCTCCCTCCTTCCCTTCCTCCCAATTGAAAAAAGAAAAACAAAACTCCAGTAGCAGATTCCTGAATTGGAAATGGGCAAAAATATCTTGTCCATTGGGTAGCCCGATTCTGTACATTTTATCTTCTCAGGAGGGGCCTTCATGTTGCATTACATTTGCTAAAGCTGTGGTTTTGGTCATTTTAAATTTGGGGTGGAAAAGTCACCTCACATCAGGACAGGACTATCATTAGTGTCTAGACTATTAGACTGAACATTTTCTTCCTATACTCAGCCCTGGGTTTTTTTTTGGAAAAAACACTGGCTTAAAAAGAAACCACTTCATTAGCTTCTATACCTTAAAAAACTACATGAAGTCCTGCCTCCCCTTTATTATCTTTGTTCAGTATTTCACTATAAAAACAAATGGGGGATAGAATCCTATGCTCAAAGCCCAAAACATTTAATACTATCTTACATGCCTCCTTCCAGCTCAGTCTAATTCATTAAGATTTTTAAGTTTTTATGTGGTTTAAGCATTTTATGTTTGGGTTCAGCATATTGGAGGGGAAAAGAATACTGACATAGGCACTAGAAGGCTTGGGTTCAGATTTTCACTTGCCTGTTTGCGAGGTTCCTCCCAGCCAGCTCTAAATGTTATCTCTGATCTCATGCTCTGAAATAATTTCAAGTTGTCTTTTTTCTTGTATTTATATTTTTACGGTGCCATGTTAACATACTGTAAATTTTTCAAATGCTCACTATTAGTGTCCACATCATTCACTGTTTAAAAGTGGCTGTCATTGTTCATTTTCATATTGCTTTTCAAAGGGTTTATAAAGTTTGTTTCCCCCTCCCCCTTATGTTTTAGAATAGCCTCAGTGGTGTTAACTTTTTTATTATTTCTTGGCAGTTTTTGTCCATCATGTGCATGCTGCTCTGCAGGGTGGAATCTAGGGGAAGGGGTGACAAGAGAACTTAGCATACAACATGGGCTAATGGTTCTATTTCCTTTTCAAGAGCACTACAGTTCCCTCCAGAAGGCTGGTTGCGGATGTCCCTTAATAATGGCAGTATAACCCATCTGGTAATCCGTCCAAGTGGAAGGGTGGCACTAAGGACTCTGGGGGACAGTGGATTCATGCCCCCTGACAAAATCACCCGCACTTGAATGCCCACCCTAGCAGTCATCAGCTGTGTGTCCATTCATCCAGACCCGTCTTTGTTTGTAATGTTTGGCTAGAATGCTGCATCTTCAAAAGTATTTGGATTATCCTCCTGTTTTTCCTTTGCTGGCTATCCTTCTGTCCTGAAGAGATGAAACCGTGCTCAAATGCTGCAATTCTGTGAAAGGCCTTACTGGCCAGGGAGGATGAAGACACCACTGGGACAGATGAGTCGTCACAGGGTTCAGAAGGCTCTGGATATAGAGAAATTGCCTCTCTTTGACCAAAGCTTTTGTGTGATTGAAGGGAATAAAGTAGGATAGGAGTTGAAAGTTATGTTTTCCTTACATTTGGATGTAGCATGATATTATGGATGTGCAAGTCACACACGAGTAAATTTTCATTATGAGAAAGATAGCACCAACAGCTAAATTTCCTGCCATCTGAGTCAGTCTGTCCTTTTGAAACTAAAGCCTTCCTTCAGGTAAGCAGCGTGCCGGCACTGGTTATAGCTGTTTACATTGGGACAGTCTGGTGTGATCAATCATGCAGTTGAACAGTTCAGGCTAGTTCAAGTTATTCCTAGATCCCTAGATTATTACAATTTAATTCATTCTCCTAAAGACAGGTATCTAATATAAAGCTTTCTCACCATTTTTTAGGCCCTTATCACCTGGTTTTGAAAACCCATTTCTTAACACAGTACTAACTTGTAAAAGCTGCTGGGATAACAAGACAGCTCTGCCTCTGGCTATTCAAAGAAGAGCTGAACTGTTCTAAGTCTGAGATGACATAACATACTGCCTAGAATGAGGCTTATTTGAGACGTGAAGTAAGACGTCTGCTAGTGCAGATACTTTTGTCCAGCTGAAGAAAAGCCACTGGTGTGTACCTAGGCTGAACAATCTGACAGTTTTTTTTGGGGGGGGGGGTCTACTGAATTTATAACTTTTTTAAACAAAGGTATAATACTAGAAAACCTGATCTAGTTAAAGATCTATTTATGGCCCAAACTAAGTCTTTGCTTAACATCAAAACTGGGGTGCCTCTGGTTGTTGCTTATTAATGTCTTATACCAATTAAGGATTCAGTCACCAGTAACCCTTAAGTGCTTTGGGGTATTTAGACAAAAAGTATCTGTTCCAAATAATCTTTGTCCACAAATGTCTTAATTCAGGTAAAACAAGGTGGTAGGAAAATTACTGTGAAAAAGTGGTTATGAGATTTTACTACAATCAATCAATGCAAACAATTGGGATAACTTATCATTTTATCTATCAACTTTTTTAACGTTTACACAATAAATTGTTTTTATTTTATTGGTGTTACTGATTTTGTGTTCTTTTCCAGTGTCTGAATTAGTAGCTCCCATGAGTAGGTTAATCTAATCAGTGCTTTGCTGTGTAGTTTTTTTCAAGAGCTCCCAGAGAACTGCTTTCTAGTCTATTGAAGCAGGAACATTCCCTGATTAGAAAATGCCTGTTAACAGTATTACTGGTACAATTATTTGGCATCTGCAGATGACATAGAGCTGTAAAGAACCCTAGAAATTTATGTACTCCAACTTGTTTTATGGACATTTACAATTAGGAGTGTGATATGCTATCCCATAAGCATTTACCTTTTAGGGAATTACAAAACTTGGTATTAAAGCAAATCAAGACCATCTCAAAGCTGAGACAGTTTCTCTTAACCTTAGAACACTTAATAGTAGTTAGTTGTTGGCTCCAAGAATTAGACATGAAGAAAAAAAGGTTAGGTTTCCATGGACTATTTACAAGGGTTATCCACATGCTCATACCATTCATCCATCCCATACCTCCCAATCACTCTTACAATTACACACACTTAGAACAACTTAACTGCTCAAGATTTTTTTTTTTCCTAATGAAGTTTAATGCATCCCAGTAGTTTTCATACAGTTTTCCTTTGTAGGACTGCTTGTCTCAGCTTCACTTGTGCACACTTGTACAAGTACCTGTTTCATGGCATATGAATCAAGACATTTCACAACCTCACAAACATAAGAATTTTACAATGAAATTCTTCCCTTTATTCATGTGATTATGTGTTTCAGCTCATACCAGAATTAAATTTGTCTGGGTTAGAATATTTAGCATTTTACAAAATATAGTAACTAAAAATAGCAAATGAATCCATCAGCATTAATATCTGGAATGCTTTCTAAACCAGGGCTTGAGAAACTGTCCAAAATTAAGAATTTCATGAGCTAAAAATAATTTATTTCATTAAGTGGTACAGAGCATTGATATGAAAAATGGTCTAACTTAGGATACCTGATGAATCAATGTGCCAACTTGCTATGCAGCAACTTTTTTTTTTTTTTTTTTTTTTTTAAACATCAGTAAAGAACATAGTGTAAACATATGAGAGAAGACCATATTGAATCTAGGAAAAATCATCTGGAAAATACTGACCAAGAAAAAATAGACACTAATTTTTATTTCCATTTTTATGTATAAAATAAAAAGTTAATACAAACACCTTAGTATACTGGCTAGTGTTAACAGGTAGTCAGGGTGGAGAAATCTCCCTCCACTGTGAATGCAATAACAGTATTTTATTCCTATTTAGAATGATGCTCTGTTCTTAAGAGGACACATGACTTCCACCTATTTACTGCTCAGATTATCTTGAACACAATGAATTAAACAATAACTGTAATAATCTTTACAATTTCAAAATCTACAGCCTGATTCCAAAACTCAGCTTCTTCTCTAGTCGTCATGCGGAAGTAACAGCCTCTCATGTATATTTCAATTGAAAACTTCTATAAAGGAAATAAACACCTTAAGTGTTCAAACTTAAGATGTCAGCTTATACTTTTAAAAAAAGATCAAAAAATTATTGTTTTATTTATTTATTTTTTTAACAAAAGGCACTATTAAGCTCACAAAAACATGAAGAAGAGCAATTCTGGAGGTCATATGCAGCCTCCATTGTATTCAGAAGAGGGTACAGTTTGCATGGGGAGCCTCAGTTGGGAGACAGAGCAGCAGTCCTCTGAGGCTACTAGAGTTTCAGTCATGTTTTACTGCTTCTAAAACTACAGAGATTTCTATTAATACTCTGTGTACTCACCTGAGGGCTAAGCTAGGAGAAACTGTCTGCCAAGAGAGAAGGGCCCAGCTCCTGCCCTCCTGTGATACGGCAGTGCACACACTTCTGCCAAACGAGCCAGTGGCCTCCTTCCCAAGGCTAAGGCACAGGAGATGTTTGCCACTGCAACCTTCTGAGTCAGTTTCCCAGCAAAGAAACTGGTTGGGGGATTTCTTTAGCCCAAAGAAGGGGTCATGCTAAGCTGGACTACAAGACCCCTGCTGGTTAAGAAGGGTGGTAAGTTATTGCTAGGGTTCTTGGTATGACCACTTCCATTAGTTTTCACAGGTAAAAAGCCCAGTTTTTATCTTCAAATCAACTTTTTTTTAATGCTCCCAGTGAACCAAAATTATCAGCATCTCAGACACTGATGTTTGCAAGAAAAAAAGAATTATAATGGTTTTTATTTAACATTTTAAGAGTGGTGTTAGTTAGCCAGAGAGGTGTTTCTCTCCCATCATGTAATAAAAATTCGAAGCCAAAAGTTACCAAACCTTTTTATGAACCAAAAAGGGTAAAAACCTAACAAAGTGAAGTTGAGGAGTTAGAGGACTGCTAACTCACCTAGTGCATAGGACTCCCTGACATTCAGTCACCTGTTTAAGACACTTAGCTATTCTTTGTCACGGTGATTGTGTACTTCATCCAACACCTAAAACTGTCCCTCCCGGTAAAATGGATTATCCATTTTGTTCTATTATAAAGATCCTCATTTTTATTAAGAATCGCTAATTAAGACAGTCTGAATTTGCTTTACCAGAAAAGATATTTAAAAAGTTTTCTCTGAGTTAACACTTTGCTAACTCACAAAGCAACAGTGATCTAGCTGGGATATTAAACAATATATATTTGCATTTTTTTTTTAAATTGTACATTTGTCCTCTTCAAACGAGGATTAATAAATAATCGGAATACATTCTTTTGTGTTAGTTCAACAAACTTTCTTCCATGTGCCTCCCCACTTTTAAAGAAAAATAGAAGAAAAATTAAATGGAGTCCCCAGCAGAAAAGTCTCATCTTCTACAGGGCAGGTGGCTCTGAAGGGTGACCTAACTTTAATACCAAGTTTGCATATGCGGGGCTATACCGTCCAGGGCTCCCCAAACTAGGCGAACATGAAGAATTGCCATATTTTCCAGGGCTGGAACACACCGAACTTCTTGGTGAACCCAAAGTTGAACACTGGGATCTGAGTTTTCCTTTCAATGCAGGGCTTGGCCAGCTATGGGAGGGAAGGAAAAGAAGGAAATATTACTACTGTTTTACAATTTTTTGTGAATGGAGGGAAGGTAGCACAGAAACAAACATGTAGACTTTGAGCTCCGGCAACCCAGAAATGATCTGCAGACAGATCAACAAGCAGATAAAAAAGAAAGTCCACCAAGTACCCACAATGCTAACTCTCTAAAGTCTGTTAGTTCCCATGTGCAAGAGTGAAAATGTTAAGTGCTTTCATGATAGAGAAGGCGCTCCTGACGACTTGTGGCATTAAGAATGAATGGGAATTATCATTCACAACCCCGTTCTTTGGCATGACGGGATCAGTGGGAAAGCCGGAGCTAGGAAGAGACTGGCACAGACAACCCTGTCATTTTATCTACAAGAATTCAGGCTTCAAAGAGATTAAGTGACCCAGGCCTCAGGCTCCAGACACAGCTCTTTTTTAATGGATGTCATTCTTCATCCCAGTTTACCTACTGCCCACAATGCAAAACATGTCACTTATGCTGCAAAGGCAAGATATAGAACCACTACATTTTACATTAGTGTAAGGCTTGGAACTAGAGCTGTGATTTTACTGGGATACAGCAAGTTCAAGTGAGCCATTTTCCTCACCAATGTAGGCTGGCACTAACTCTCTGCAACTATAGTTTTAGACCAGAGAAAGGACTTGTCCAGTCACATAACCAGCCACAAAGTGGGCTTGCACATAGGTATTCCTGGTTCTAAGACTGTCTCCTCTATTTAAAACAGCAAATGCAATTTTAAACAATGCAATTATAAGTTAGACCTTAGATATCCAGGTGTCAATTCAAAGCTCATTATTCAAAGGCAACTACAAAGAATAATAATCCAAATTTGTACATTAAATTTTTGCCAATACCTTTGCCTTTCTAAAGCAGAAAAGGATTGAACAATATTCTTCCATTTGTTGATAGTAGGGTATTTCTGAGGATCAATGTCAACACGCTCTATAGCTGCTAAAACATCCCGATCCAGTTTGGTTGGTTCTTCCCTAGAAAACAAAATAAACTGAATGGAAAAAAAAAAAACCCAAAAACAGTCCCCGAATCTCTTATTTTTGTTTTTTAACTAGATTAACTGTAAGAGTAGTAGATTTAGCATTTTTTATTCAAGAATCAGTATGCATGTAAATTGATTGTCTACATGCCAACAGCCTCTTCCCATGAGGAAAAAGCAATGATATATTCACTCCAAACCATCTGACAAGGGATCACAGCCAAGGCCACTGAAGGCCAAATGTACTAGGGCCATAGTCCTGACTGTACGTGGCAGCAAGGATAATTTGAGAGTTAACCAAACTGATCAAGAACGTTGGCAAGTGGGTGTTTTCCTACAAAAGCCACATGGTGACTTCTCAGGAATTGCCACCTGGCAGTACTCCAAACTATCTTTGAGTATGACCCTGAAATGCAATTTTATATGAACTCTAAACATTTTATGAAAGTGTAAGCTCAATGGATGATTAACAAAGTTAAGACTTTCTTTCCCTTCAAAAGGAAATTCTTAGGAAAGGCATGAAAAAAACAAACAAACAAACAAACAAATGTAAGCTGTAAGGCCCGAAAGGATTTTAGAAAAGGGACAAGGTTTACGTACACTGTATGTACTGAGTAGTTAAAATTCATACCCTTGAAGAAAGAATCTCTTGGCTCTTTCATCTGGAGGTGGATTCTTGGAAAACCACCTTGGAGGATTCTCTGACGAGAGGAGGGAAGAGCCTGGCTGCATCCGAGCCTGGCCACAAAGCTGGGAGTCTCCATCCGGAGCACTGGAATCCAAGAACAATCTATTGATTTGAGGCGACATTCCTTTTCCTGTCCTCCTTTTGCCATTTCCAGACTTGCCTGCTGTAGTAGCACCTTCTTCCAACAAGCAGTTTGCTTTTGTTTGATTTGCATAGATCTGATCTACCTGGTCTCTGGAAATTTTGACTTGATTCATTCCTGAAGTCAGAATTCTCTCCTCATCAGTTTTGGCCATAACTTGGTTTGTTTTCTCAAAAAACCTATTTCCTTGGTCTTGCAATGTTAATTTGTCAAATTCTGTCATTAAATTGCTGACAGGTGAAAGCAAGCACTCCTCCCCACTCTGTGACTTCCGCTTTTCCCTACTGAGGATCCTGTCCTTACTGACAGGACTACAAAACCCATTTCTGTTGGAAGAACTTCCTTTCTCATAGTGTCGCCCGGGCAGGTGTGATGTATCTATTACTTTTGCTGTGTGTTCCATGGAGAGAATATCACATGGTGAGTCTCCAAAAGCACCAATGGCAGGCTCTTGGGAAACAAGTGGCTGGCAACTATTCCTGGCTGCATTCTGTCTGTTTTTAATTTCTTCTAGGCTCATGTCATCTTCTTCATCCAGAAATGCTCCCACAGAGATGGAGTTGCATTTTTTACTCCTACCTATGAAAGGTAAAGGGGGTCACTTTAAAAACGAATAATAGATATCCATTAGATTTTTTTAATCCATATATGAGCCAGGTGATGAATAATGTTAATTTCTGCCATTTGTTTTTTTTTTTCTAAATACACATTTTGACTATTTTAAAATGCCTAATAATCAAAATGAAAATGGCATTTTTGATTAAAAGGTGACCAGCACAAATTAAGTCTATGGGCTGGCACACATTTCCATTCAAAGGCACTTTGCCAGAAATACAACATCAAGCACAATGTCAGACTGTATAAAATATCACAATGTGAACCTTAGGTATTCTGGGCTCACAGTCAGCAGTAATAAAAGTTCTACCAGATTATATCAAAATTCTGTTGTCTCAACTTTCTTTCAGGTCATTTCTCCCTCCAAAATTTTCATATGTGTGTCTGTGTGTATGTATGTGATGAGGAACACAGACAATATCCTATTACAATGTTAGAATGTTATTATAATGAACGGATGACCCAAAATCCCACTCCCAGAATGTTTTGACTTTCTAAAGTGTGGAATCAACAGCAAGTGAAAAGTGCCATCTAAAAACAGGTGGAAAAGCTTTTTAGCCATGAATAGACCAGAAAGGGGAAAAAGGAAGAGGAAAAGGAAAGAGTCTGGTACAACTCTCCTTTTGAGAGGAGAGATGCACATTACCAGGGGAGAGGACGGGAGGGGAGAGCAGAATATCACAAACAATTATTTCAATAACAAAGTCAACCTATTCCTACAGAAGGAGGAAAAGAGATGTCTTATAGAACTACCTTCATTTGTAACTCCCCTTCTAAGTTTCTGGCTGTGAACGAATTTAGATAGACATATATTTGATATATCTGGAGTGAAACAGAAATTAAGTACCCTGAGAGTTGGGTCTGGGCACAGACAACAAACAAATCAGGTAGTATCTATAAATATGAAGTTTGGAAAAGACTGAGAAAGGATACAGACTCAATTTTCTATGGAAAGATATAAGTTGTCAAATTTATCCCTCCTGGAAGTCTGACTCTTTTCTATGATATTCAGAGAAGGGGTCATGATTACTGTCTTCAAATGACTGAAGGACATTGTGTGAAGAACTTATTGGGCTTGTTTCCCAAGAGTAGAAGAAAAAAGAACAATGGGTTCAAGTTAGAGGGAAATTTTGGCTCTCTATGGAGTTTTCCTCATGAAATGAGTGGACTGGTCATAAGAAATGTTCCAAGAAGAGACTATACAGTCAGGAATATTACAGAAGCGAATCCTGCCTAAAACAGGAAAAGCACTAAATGATTTAAGCTAGCTTTCTTTAAATAGTTGAATAAGGGAGTTACACCTACATCAGTACTATGGGTTTAACTTCTATAACAAATGAAAACCGAGACACAATGAATAGAGCTTGATCGGGGCAAAAGAACAAACAAGCAAATGTGCAAACACACAAAACAATAAATATATAAAGAAAAAAATAGTAAAAATGATCTGCTGACCCTGAAAGGCTCTATGGAGTTAGAATGTGAAGTACTGCTAACTGTGACCAGGGCATGTCATGCATGAAGATTCATACCTTATTTTGACCACACTCCTGATTCTGACTATATAATCCTAAAGGCACATCAGAGCTACATATGAAGAAAATTTGAACCTTTCAGTGGTAGGCTAAAAGAAGGTCAAAAATGATTAGAAGAGATTAAAAATTACAGAGACATAATGACTGACTAATTAAATGTCTCATAATAGTTTGAGATCAGGATGGCTCTTTTTTTAAACAGTGCTCAAACTATAAACATGTTTCTTACCAGAAGTATTATAAATTTTAGGTTTGTTGTATGTCTCATTTTCTCCTGTTTCTTGGTGGCCTTTTCTGCTCATTTCAAGTTGACTAAGGTATTCTTCTAATTTTCGTAGGCCCTCTTGGGAAGATAGGTCAACAAAGGAGTCCAAAAATTCCCAGTATTCAACCCATGGAAGTCCCAGCTCATGGGCTAACTCCCTGTGATAAATAAAACAAAACATACCGAGAAAAAGCTTTTAAAAAATTAATGTGACAGTTAACATATATTGAACTACCTGCCATCTAGGGGAGGGAGTGGGGGGAAGGAGAGAAAAATTTGTAACAGAAAGCTTTGCAAGGGTCAATGTTGAAAAATTACCCATGCATGTTTTGCAAATAAAATTTTAATTAAAAAAAAAAAAGAACGGGAGAAAAACATACACTTACTGTGTATCTCAATTCTATCTAATGAAAAGAAATGGCCAAACAATTTTTCAAGCCAGATTACTAATTCTGTTTTATCCTTGAACTACAAGTATTTGATACTTGTAGTATTTATAAAATCTCTTTCCACCCAAGTCTAACAGAAGAATATGAGGCAAACAAGTAAAGCATTCCATAAATTAGTGGAGAAAAACCCAGAAAAAATAATCAAAGGAATAGGTTTTTTTTTTTTTTTGTTAAAAAGATTTAAACATATTAAATAAAGGAATCCCCCTCCCACAGTTATACAATGCACTGTTTGGCTATTATTTTTACTATATATGAAATCTTTTTTTTAAAAAAACATAAGATTTTCATTCCATTAAGAGTTGGGAAAGTGAAAATTTTAGCCTTTCATTGAGCACTTTTCACACCCACAAGAAAATAAAATTTCTCATAGCACTCTAAATCATTCATTCAATCCAGTAATCAAAGTCCACTATTGTTCTTGTTCCTGAAAAAAAATATTTCTTCAGTGGGAAGAAAAGACATTCCAGGTAATACAAGGGTACTCCCAAGACTTGAAGAACCAAAGGCAGACCTCTAGCTCATTAAGCAGATCCTTTAAGGTAGCATTAAGAACAATCACAAGTGATGTTCCCCATGGATACCCACCTTACTCAAATCATGATCTATGTACCAAAATAATTTGACTTATTCTAGAGAATTGCAAGATATTTATACTACAAGTTAATATAGATCCAATAAAACTTAAAAACCACAATTTAATATTTAAAAAGAAAATAAAAATTTTAACATAAATTTAACACGCATTTAATTGTAATATATTCTTAAGGCCTCTGTGTTAACTTCCATTATGGGCAGTGAGGTGGCTTAGAGCACAGAATGCCAAGCCTAGAGTCAGAAAGACTCATCTTCTTTGGTTCAAATCCAGCTTCAGTTGTGTGACCCTGGGCAAGTCACTTCACCCTGTTTCCCCAAAATGAGATAGAGAAGCAAATGGCAAAACCACTCCAGTATCTTAGCCAAGAAAAACCCAAATGAGATCATGGAGAGTTGAACATAACTAAACAACAAAAACTTCCATCATTATTCTGCAATTTCAAAATATCAAAAAACTAACAATTTTGCATCACAGTATAAAAAGCAAAATTCTTCAGCTTGACCAAAAAATAATTTTTTGTTCAAATAAAAAATAAATCCTACAGCTCATTAGCCAACAGTACTGCTCAATCTTCACATTTAATTATTACAGCATGGTTCCCAGCATACCTCCCCACTCTTTCAACACCTCTTTCTGGATCGGATTTTCTGACATTATGAAAGAAATCAGCTCTCTCTCGAGGGGGAGTTTTCCAAAGTCTACGAAAGTCTTCCGCCTAAGAAGAGAAAAACTGAAGTATTATGGCAAACTTTATCTCTTGTTTTTACTAAGCCAAGAAAACTTAAAAAGAGCTCAACTGTTTTCTACAAAAAATGTTACAAGCTCAATTAGTATACCTAAACTGAAAAATTCCATGTTCTAAACATGAATATGAGGAATCCCCCTGGTCAGAGGGAAGATATAATTCCACCAAGGTATTTGCTGAACTGAGGAACAAACTACATATTATGACCCTGCTCTGTCTGGGAAGGGGCTCTTTCTAAATTTTTAACTCCACTCTGGCCTTGATTAGTTAAACCTTATTATCCTAGCCAAATCATCCTAGTACAGCTTCCTAAGTATCCCTCTGCTCCAGAGAAAGAAACAAAACCGCAAAGGGATTTGTTCCTAGAGGAACAAGTAAGACACTTCCAGTGGCCCAATACCATTCTCCCCATTAGCTGCCTAAATAGAGATGAGGTCATTGTTTTTACTAACAATCTGGAAAATTTTGGAGCTTTTCATGGGATCAGGATCTCCCCAACTAGATACAAAACTAGTAACTCAGTTAATCAAAACACATTAAGATGCTTCCATGATCACCTACTTTGGATGGGCTTAATGGTCCTGCAAAAGCTCTCACACTCAGAACAGGATCTTTAGGGCTACTCCCAAATCGGGGTGTTGATATGTGAGGGCGCCCATCTGCTTTATCTGGGGTCCATATGTCACCAATCACAGGAGATGAATTGTCTTCTGCCCTGAGGAGTGGCACATAATAATGACCTGGAACAAAAAAATAGTGCATTTTCACTTTTTAAAATTCAAGTAATGTTATACCATTTTTCTGATTAGTTCAAGCTACAATATTTTAGTATAAAAATAAGCAATAAATATAATCTAACATTTTTTTCCATGATAAAACATTCAATTCAAAACATCTCCATGGTGTTTCATGCCTAATAAAAAAGCAATCATAAATATAGTTGTTTCCTACCCTGAGGCAATTGGCGTTAAGTGACTTGTTCAGGGTCACACAGCTGGGAAGTGTTAAGTGTCTGAGATCAGATTTGAATTCAGGTCCTCCTGACTTCAGGGCTGATGCTCTATCCATTGTGCTACCTAGCTGCCCCAGTTGTTTCCTTACAATTGGAATCTTTTTGTTTTTAGTATCAATCAGAATGAGTGCCCGAGTCCAGGCTCCTTATTCCCTTCCCCCAATCTTTGGTCCTGCTAGACTCAGATAAGGATTCTGCAAAAACCCGACAGACTTGACTGATATGGGAAGAAGGGTGTTTCATTCTCCTGGGGCCCCAAAAGGGAACCCAACTCTGCCTGGAAGTACAGTGGACCTATTTCCATCCATTTTCCCAATTGAACTTAATTTCCTATCTCTCCTTAATAAGTTGGTTTCCTTGACTGTCTTGTGTTGAGAAATTTCCCTGACCTGGACTCCTGTTCTTGTTATTCAACCCACCACGTAAAGACACATGTTCCTTCAGAGCAAGCCCATAAATTGTGGATAAACCTCATTTCTCTGACTAGATACTAGTTCCTACTTCAGGTCCATTAATCCCTATTTCAACTCAACCAAAATCACCTCACAAGTCCGAGTTAGGACATTGCCCTGGTAGCACTAAGGTATAGGCTGGCACAGAAGAAAAGTCAGGGTTACTGCTAAGGCATTAGGAATGTAAAATAATCTTAAAGGACTGTGTAGCCTTCTCTCTCTCTCTGTCTCTCTCTTTTTTATGGTACTGCTAGCCCTGGAATAAATCTTACAAGTTGGAAGGGTATGGACCTAGCAACAGGTCAGTATATGAGGATTTCTAAGACTAAGACCAAGATGCTTTCACCATGCCACTGGGTATTTAAATTCCGGCCACAACTAACTTCTAAAACCATTTAATAAAATGTGGAAGAGGGCAATGTGCACCAGCAAACAAGGCAGCCACATCAGTAAAATTCCAGAAAAGTAATAATTCCTACCTAGGGGGTGAGAGCTAAAGAGCTGGAAGTAGAATCAGAAGGATCCAAATTCAAATCCTCCCTCAAGCTGTATTTTACTAAGCTGTATGGCCTGAGCAAGTCAGTCACTTAGTAAACATTCATTTAACACCTATTACCAGGCTCCAGGCTAAGCATCTTCCGTTTTCTTATCTGGTCCTCACAACCACCCAGGGAGGGCAAGGTGCTGTTATTTCCATTTCTAGGCAAGTTGCTAACGATCCCCCCACACCCAGAGGGCTTTTCACCTTCCACCACCCCCCCACCCCCCCTCCCCGCCAGCATCTCTCATCCTCTCCCTTCATAAACAACATTCCCTTTCAGACTCTAGGGCAGTCTCTGGCCACCTCCTTCCGTTACACTCCCTTGTGGTGATCCCAGCCCAATACTACTTCCTGTTCAGGTAACTTCCAATCCTACCTCTTCACAATCTGACATCATACGGTCTATCAGAATAGGGGCTGAGGTGGCAATGATGAACTGTGACTCTGGGGAGCCACTTTTACCACCTGAAAACTGAAGTTACACTAGACTGTCTCAAAGCTTCTTCTGGCTCTCAAGTGCTATGACTCCTCTCTGTGGTATTCACCTGCTTGAAAGCAATCCCCAGAGAAAGTTCCCTCAAACTGATACAAGTTCCCTCAAGTGCTCTGATTACAACCCCATGTTTCACGTACCTACCTTTTAAATATTCTCTAATTCGCTCTTTCAATTCTGCAGATTTATTTTTACTTCTTTCACAAATTACCTGTTGAAAGATAAAGAAATAAATACCTTAAATTCTATTAAATATTTTTAACCAGAAAGTTGCTATGGAAAGAAAAGATCAATAATTCTGGCAGTGTATTTTTTTTTTAACAAACATTTCAGGATTTTCACACATATCTTCTCTAAGTATGCATATTAATAAACCTTCAGGCTGAGATCCAATCTTTTTTTCCTCACAACTTTATTCATTTTGCTCCTCATATTCCCACCCAAATATGAAAAGACCCTCTTGCATCTGTCACCATTGCCAGCATTTAACATTTACAAAACATTCACTTGATCTTCGTAACAACTGTGGAAATCAAATCCATTTTATAAAGAAGGAAACTGAGGCAGTGAAGTATCTTGCCCCCAGTCACACAGCTAGCAAGTACTGGAGGCAGGATCTGAACTCAGGTCTTCCTGAAGCAGCTATGGTGCACAATGGGTTGAGCAATGGGCTTGAAGTGATGAAGAACTGAGTTGAAATCTGTCCACACACACGTTTGCCAGAGGGAGACACCAATATGTGAAAGGTTTTCTTCTCCTCCTGATCCTAGGAGGATTGTGAACATGCTGTCCTCACTCCACACCCAATCCAGCTTCCGATCACACTTTTCTAGGACATTTTTACTTTGATCAGTTCTGTGAAGCAGCTGGCCCCCACCTTCCAGACCTATCTTTCTCCCTCTGTATGATATTTATTTTTCAGGATTTGGAGACTATTATGTTCCATGCCTTGCATCCAATAAACACCAACACTGGCAGAATACTGATATTAAAAAGGGGGGGGTGGTTCTTTGGTTCTGAAGAAACTGTGCAATTTCTCAAAGTCAATTCCAGCCTACTCTCTTCTTATGACTTAGATGACACAAGACTCATGCCCTTACAACACAAACATTTCTTTGAAAAACAATCCTTACATACTAGATGCAAAAAGTACCAAATAATTTCACAAAAAAACCCAAAAAATATTTTAATAGCTAGAAAGATTGCTGATATGCATGTCACACCTGAACCATTTGTCTGTACATGCAATCAGGCCACTGGCTTATTAGAGCCAAAAATCACAGATTAAAAAGTGAGAAGAATAACAATGAGAAACAAGGGGGCATGCAATTAAAATGACTCATTCTTTAAAAAAAAAAAAGTTTATTACCCACTCCCAGTTATATGTAAAAAAATTTTAACATTCATTTGAAAAACTTTTGACATTCATTTGAAAAACTTTTGAGTTCCAAATTTTCTCCCTTCCCCACTCCTACCCCCATTGAGATGGTAACCAATTTGATATAGATTATACATGCATAGTCATGCAAAATCTTTCCATAAGTCATGTTGTGAAAGAAAACATGGACCAAAAAAAAAACCTAAAGAAAAATAGTTTAAAAAGTGTGCTTCAATCTGTATTCAGACACTATCAGTTCTTTTTCTGGGGATTTTTCACAAGTCCTTCAGAGTTGTCTTGGATCATTGTATTGTTGAGAATACTTATGTCATTCATAGCTGATCATCTTGTAATATTGCTGTTACTTTGTACACAATACATTTCATTTTGCAATGGTTCAAGGATGTCTTTTTTCTGGGAGCTTCCTGCTCATCATTTCTTTTCTTTCTCTCTCTTTTTTTTTTTTATTAAAGCTTTTTATTTACATAACATATGTATGGGTAGTTCTTCAACATTGACCATTACAAAGCTTTCCGTTACAGATTTTCCCCCCTATTCCCCTCCCCTCCCCTAGATGGCAGGAAGTCTACTACATGTTAATTATATTAAAATATTTGACAAGTTGAATATATGTATACATGTTTCCATACTTATCTTGCTATGCTAGAACAATCGTATCTACATGAACAAAAAAAGATCTGATAAAGGAAACCCAATGCAAGCAATCATCAATATAGAGCATGAAAATGATGTTGTAGTCCGTATCTCATGTCCCTCTCTCTGGGTGTATATGGCCTTTACTGTACAATTGGAACTGGTTTGAAGCATTTCATTGTTGAAGAGAGCCATGTCCATCAGAATTGATCATCATATAGTCTTGTTGTTGCCAAGTATATTGATCTCTTGGTTCTGCTAATTTCACTCAGCATCAGTTCATGCAAGTCTCTCCAGGCCTCTCTGAAATTGTCCTGCTGGTCGTTTCTCACAGAACAATAATATTCCATAACATTCATATACCATAATTTATTCAGCCACTCTCCAAATGATGGGCATCCATTCAGTTTCCAGTTTCTATCCACTACGAAAAGGGCTGCCACAACATTCTTGAACATGTGGGGCCCTTTCCTTCCTTTAAGATTTCTTTGGGATATAAGCCCAATAGAAACACTGCTGGATCAAAGGGTATGCACAGTTTGATATCTTTTTGAGCATAGCTCCAAATTACACTCCAGAATGGTTGGATCCGTTCACAGTTCCACCAACAATGTATCAGTGTCCCAGTTTTCCACATCCCCTCCAACATTCATCATTATCTTTTCCTGTCATCTTAGCCAATCTGACAGGTGTATAGTGGTACCTCAGAGTTGTCTTAATTTGCATTTCTCTGATCAATAGTGATTTGGAGCACCTTTTCACATGACTAGAAATGGTTTTAATTTCTTCATCTGAAAATTGTCTGTTCATATCCTTTGACCATTTATCTATTGGAGAGTGGCTTGGATTCTTATAAATACTGCTCATCATTTCTTGTAGCACAATAATATTCCATCATAATCTCATACCACAATTTATCCAGCCATTGCCCAACTGATGGACATACCCTCAATTTCCAATTCTTTGCTCCCAGAAAAGAGTTCCCATAAACATTTTTGGCATATATAGGTCATATTCCTTTTTGTTTTTTATCTCCTTTAGAACACAGACTTAGTAGTGGTATTGCTAGGTAAGAAGATATGAATGGTTTTATTGCCCTTTAGGTACAGTTCCAAATTGTTCTCCAGAATGGTCAAATCAATTCACAACTTCACCTACCACACATTAATATCTCATTTCCCCCCACAACCTCTCCAGCATTTGTCATTTTCCTTTTCTATTCTATTAGCCAATCTAATAAGTATGTGGTAGTACATCAAAACTGTTTAAATTTACATTTCTCCAATCAATAATAAGAACATTTTTCCACATAGTGCTAGCTATTATTACTTCATCTGAAAATTTTTATTTTTTTATTTTTTCATCATTTATCAAATGGGGAATGGCTCTTATTTTTATAAAATGTTTAAGAAATGAGGCCTTTATTAGAGAAAGCTGATGCAATTTTTTCCCCACAATTACTCTTGCTAACTGTATTTCCCCCATTTATTTTACTCTCTCTTCTTTCACCCTGTCCCCTCTAACCCTTCTGTCCCAATCTACCCTCCCTCTTATCACCTTAACCCCCTATCTTCTATGCCTTTCCCCTCCTACTTTCCTTCAGGGAAAGATTGACTTCTACAACCAATTAACTATGTAATTCCCTCTGGAATAACTCAATCTTGAATTATTTAAGTGTATACATGATTATGACACTAATATTAATTGTCATAATTATACCCCATTCTTTCTTTTACACGGTTACCTAATTCTTTTCCCTTTTTCTTCTTCTCCATTAAATAATTAGAAGTGCTCCCCAACTTCCACCCCTTTAGCTTCTTTAGTTTGTTCAGTTTTTTCTCCATTAAATAATTAAAAGTGCTCCCCAACTTCCACCCCTTTAGTTTCTTTAGTTTGTTCAGTTTTTTTCCCATTTTCTGTACTTTTTGCTAAAAATGATTTCTTTCCCTTGTTTTGTTAATTCTCTTCCATATTCTATTTATTTTATTATTTATTTCATGTTTTTGTACTTATTCCTTCTTTAGTCACTTTTTGTTCTTCATGAAATTAAAGTTTCTAAAGTACCAATTCTGAGATCCTGCTTCTAAATAATTTCTGTTATTTCCTTTAGAGCTTGCCCCCTTACCCATCTGCGCTTCACTCTTAGAATCATCATTTCCTTGAGGAAGTAATTAGGATACCCTAGCTGTGTGACCCTGGGCAAGTCACTTAACCCCAATTGCCTCAGCAAAAAAGCAAAAAAAAAAAAAAAAAGAGGAAGTAATTAGGATAGAAATTGTGTTCCATATAATAGTCTGCCCCTGACAAAGCAATTCAATTTTATCCCTTGTCCTCTCTGGGATCATTTTCTTTCCTATTTGCTATGGAATCTCTTTTCTGAATCCATGACCACCTATTCTTCCCATGATGCTAACTTCCCCCAGGATGCTTTCCACGGGAGCACAATACTCTCCCAGAAAGTGTCTCTCAAAGCACCAAATCCCTGAATATTACGACCACTGTGAGTCACTCTTCCCCTTGTGTCTATGAAGTTGAGCCCATGACAGTTTGGGCCTGTTCCATTTTTATTGGATCTTTTATTCCCTTGTGTACAAGAAATCTTATAATGGTCTGTCATTCTTTATACCTTTTTTTTAATTCAATAGGCATTTTTTTTTAAAGTCTGTAAAGATGAGATAATTTCATTGTCCATGCTTCCTTAGAAGTTGTTTTTATTTACCTCTCATAAAGCAGAAAAAAAGCAATTTAATTAAAGAAAGCTTGGCAACAAATACCAAACCAATTAAGTAAGGAAAAATTAAAAAAGAACATAGAAAAGATCTTCAAAGAATTTTCTAAAAAGCAGTGAATTTTGAATGAGAGGATCTGAATTAAAATTCAATATCTGTTCTTTTATACCACTGGCAGGCCATTTAACCTTGCTCAGCCTTGTTTCCTCATTTGTAAAATTAAAAGAGTAGACAAAAATGGACTCTCAGATCTCTTCTAGCCCTAGATCCATGATCTTGTGACATGCTAACATAGAGAGTAGAATTGGCATTTAGAATGAAGACAAGCAAAGCTACCAGATTGAAACACGTAAACATAAAAGAGATCCCTTCTAGAGATGATACAATTATGAAGGCATTAAGGATCAATTCACAAAGTCTTTAAAGAAAGAAAACATAGAAAAAGTGCAAAAAAAAAATCTGGATCTTATTAAATATTTGAAATATGACACTGAGAACATCAACAACATTGACCTACACACCCACTTTTCAATTTATACAGAATATTTCCAAGTCTCTTGTACATATGTATTAAAGTTGCTCTGAGGAGGGTCTTCATAGGAAACAGGCTCTCCAAATGACATAATCTGTAATATTAGTGATTACAACTAAAAACCAGTAAAATTAAAAAAAAAATTAGACCACATCTTTACCATTTCAAAATTTATTGAAATATGTTGAGAAGGGTGCTTATTGTTTGTTGATTGTCCAAAAAAATTTGATTCAGATGCCCTCTTAAAGGCTCTTTTCTAATATGGTATCCATCTCCCATTCATACATTAAAATGACCTAAGATATCCTGAAAGATCTAACAACAGAAATAACTTCATTTGATGACTTTGATCATAAATATTGGGGCAGCTAGGTGGCTGAGGGAATAAAGGGACTGTACATTTTTGCCTCTCTTTACAGCCCAACTTCAGTATCATTTCTTCTATTAAGAAAGCCTTCCCTCATTTTCTAACTAGAAAACCAGTCAGTCCCCCTTTCTCCAATTTCCTATTTGTGCACCCATCTTTAGCCCCATATTACAGGAAGGCTGCCCTCCCCATCAACCCCATACTTTCATCTTCAATCTCAACCTGTACCCTGACATATTCCCTATTGGTACAATCATGCTCATGTCTCCCTCTTCAAAAAACCCTCACTTATTCCTCCCATTTCTATTACTTATTTTTAGCTTCTGCCCTTTGTGGCTAAACTCCCTGAAAAAACTATCTGTAACAGTTGCCTCCACTTTCTTTCCTCTCACATGCTTCTTAACCCCTTACAATCTGGCTTCCAACTTTATCACTGAAACTACACCTCTTCAAACTCACCAAAGATCTATTATCCGATGGCCTTTTCTCAACCCTCATTCTCCTTAACTCTTGTCACTGTAGGTCACCCTCTTCTCCTTGAGGATGGTCTTGTGCCTTTCTTCATGTACCCAGCCCTTACCTGCACACAGCAGGTGCTTAATAAATAGCTGATTGATATTCTCTTCCCTCTAGGTTTCTGTCCTGGTTTTCCTCCTCCACTTCCTTGAACCCGAGGTATTCCTCAGGTCTGTGTCCTGGGCCTTCTTCTCTACTACTCTGACTATGCCATCTGCTCCCCTAGTTCTAAAATCTATCTATTCTGCCCTAATTTCTCTGCCGCCCTTTAGTGTCCCATATCCAACTGCCTATTAGGCATCTCAAACTGGATGCCTCACAGACATTTTAAACTCAACATGTCCAAACCTAAACTCCAACCTCTAGCTTCTAATCAGAGGGGAAGGAGGAGGAAGTGGCAGTGTTAAAGGTTACAAGTGATAAGCTTATCCTGGGAGGTGAAGGTTTTCCATGGAGTTGAAAGCAAGTAAGGCTACAGACACAAAACTGGCATGAGCCACTCCACATATATAATACACACATATAAATATGTTACCATAATTTACTCTACACATTGCTTATTTGTGTAGAGTTGCTTGCTTGTCATCTCTGGCATTAGAGAATGAACTCCTTGAGAGAAGGAACTTTTTCCCATTTCTTGTTTGGCACAGGGTAGGGGCTTAAAAAATGTTTCTTGACCAAATGACAGATAGAAAAGGCTCCTTTTTGTTTCTGTACCCATATTACTTGATAAGTACCTAAACACAGGAGGCACTTCATATGTCCTACAAAAAGCTTCACATACCAAAAACTGCCCATGATCAGGTTCACAAATAACATTGAAATTAATTATTAAATTCAATTGTTAACTTACATCTTCAGGAGTTTGTAAATATTTGTTTCTCGGATTTTTTATAACACTAGGGTGTGAAGAAAGGACATTGACCACATCTGCATTCCCAAATTTGCAAGCAAAATGCAAAGGAGTATCATTTCCCTAAAATAAAAGCAAAGGCAGACTTCAGCATTTCCACTTATACATTGTCTCATAGAGTTGCTGTAAGAATAAAATAATGTAATGTTAAAATGCCATTAAATAGATGTGTGCCTCATGGAAATTACTCAATAAGTATTGGTTGGCCAATTGATAAACTAAAGAATAGTGTAAATTCAAGAAACAAAGTTTAATGATAGATAATTATAAAGTGTTCTAATACTCTGCAAAGGTTTCTGGCATGCATAACTCTTTTCCTCCTAATAATCCCTTCCACATTTAAGAGATTCAACAAGAGAACAAAGTACTTTGCCAGAAAACTCCAGACTGGAAATTTTTTTTATATTATCCCAAAGCAATTATAAGCTCTAATAACTTGCTCCTATACTAAAACTAAATGAAATGAAGACAAAGGGGAATAAGTCCTGGAGTTATAAAAAGAAGTTGCCACTCCTGCTGGGAAGTTTGGTGGAACAAAGTTAAATTACCATCACATGTAAACCTTTATTTGTGTAAGACCCTGACCTTTCATTCAATTTTTACATCTTTTAAAGAAGAACAAAGTAATATATTCCTAAAATCCCTATGACCTAGAGCAACATGAATTTTCATTTGATCTTCCAAATAGTTCTTTTAGAGAACTACAGATGATGAAACCACTTTTACCAATGCAGACTGCCCCTGTTCTACACTTTACAGTCTCAAGAGTTTTTTGACATATTCCAGAAGTCAAGAGAATTACACGGCAGTACATATCTAAGGCAGAGCAATGGTTGTGAGGCACTCTTGAATTAACTCTTGACAAAATATTTTTGTTAATTGACATGTCATCTCATGACATGAGAGATGTCATCTCTCAACATGGTAAACCCTAGCATACAATTGTCATAAATTAAAAGTTCATCAAAGGTAATAATAACTACTTTTCTATATTTTTTGACATCTGATTACAAAAAGCAATATTATTTTGCATGGTGAAATGCCCTCTCCCTTTTCCCAGCCTCCCCAAATCTTACCTTCTTTCCAAGTCCTCCCCTGATCCTTCTTGTAGCTACCTTCCCTGCAAAAAACCTGCTTCGCTAGTGCCACTACCCTACAGTAAGCTCTTCATTCATTTGGTACTTGGAAGTACCAGTTACCTTTTCATGTGCCCAAGTCCTATCTCCCCAACTGTACTATAAAATCCTTAAGGACAGAGATAGTATCTTATCTTGTTCATCATATACTTTACAATATGGGGAAACAAGAGTAGGCACACAATAAACATTTAACAATCAGTAATGGGCACTCAATAAATATTTTCCTAAAGAAAACAAGATTAGTTTTTGTCTTATAAAAGATATTTGAAAAAAGGGGCAAACTCACCGTTTTATCAGGGGTGTTAAGATAAAGGTCAACAATATATCGAATACGGTCCTGCAACATGTCCTCATCATCATCTGGATACATAAGTCGCATAAATTCAGGATTTTCCAAAGTGTCTAAAATCAATTGGCAGATACGAGCCTGATTCTCTTTGGTGGCCACATGCATGACATTGTACCTACATCCTTCCTGAAACAAAACTGCACATTATATGTCATCTGAAACTTAAAACAAGTACCCCTCATTTCACTGTAAATTCACCTATTTCTCATTACTGCAATAGGTGATAAGGGATCAATTACTTTTATATTCAAAGCTTTCATGGTTTATTTTATGATGTCCAAGATGAAAACAAGCTCACCTGTACTACTGTTGGGTTGTCCCCCGAACCAATCAGATAGCGTGGGTTATTCCAGATAAGTTCTGAAAACATAGCTTCATCTCCCTTCTCCACAGCTTTCCGGAGTCTGGCAGTCAGGTCTTGTGTACGAGGGCTTTTAAAACTGTTTGCTCGCTCCTTGTTAACTGACTCCGACTCGGGTGAGCATAAACCATCTGTCATCAAAAGCCAAAATTCAATATTCCAAAAAACTCTCTTTGGATTTGGTTTCCAAATTGGGGAGGAAATTCCATAATAAATATGAACAAATATTAAATGTTTGTTATTGTTATATTATTTTATTCTAAATAAATATTAATAACATTAGTAAACACTGTTTCCTTCATGCATAACGTGTCCAGCCATCTGTGACATAAAATGTTGTCATGTAGACCATGTCTATCTTGAGGTAGAAACCACCCTTTAGACCAGTCCTCCAGCCCCCCTCCTGTCTACTTCACAATGTCCAGCTCATGGTACATGACAAGCAAATACAAGAATGAGGACCACTTCTCCAACAGGGTCATACAACAGGTCTGTAGGAGTAGAAGGGAAAAGGACTCTCCTTTTATGATAAGACAATCAGACAACTAAGGAATGAATAGAAAATTCCAACTATGACTACAGAACTTAGTTTATCCTTCTATTACAGACTTTAGGATTAGAAACCATCTTGTTTAGCCCCAATCAGGATACCTACTTATCGAGATATGGAAAATCATTACAACATACCAGGAAAGAGAATTTCAAATATTTCTGAGTAAAAGTCAGGATTTTAAAATAGCAAAGGTCTGATTCACCTTGATTAAAAAATGGTACCGTTTTCACTGGAGAGAGAGGAAAGCAAGTTTTGCTTGGGGATGGAAAATAATCACAGATTCCTTTAGCAAACTTCTCAGCATCTTCTCTGTTTGAGAAAGCTTTAAATCGGGACCCTTTGATCATTTTGACAGCTTGCAAAGCTTCCTTTTTGTCCTCATAAACATGAATCCTTTCTAGAAAAAAAAAAAAAAATGAACTCTCTAAGAGGAAATACCACAATCCAGAACCTAATTCATTCCTTAGCACCTTTCAGTTTTTAATAAAATTTATCTTAAAATTAGTCTCCTGGCTACGCTCAAAAAGTTATCAAATTGTGCATACCTTTTGACCCAGCAGCATTTCTATTGGGCTTATATCCCAAAGAAATCATAAAGGAAGGAAAGGGCCCCACATGTGCAAGAATGTTTGTGGCAACTCTTTTTGTAGTGGCTAGAAACTGGAAATTGAATAGATGCCCTTCAATTGGAGAATGGCTGAATAAATTATGGTATATGAATATTATGGAATATTATTGTTCTGTAAGAAATGACCAACAAGATGATTTCAGAGAGGCTTGGAGAGACTTACATGAACTGATGCTGAGTGAAATGAGCAGAACCAGGAGATCATTATACACGGCAACAACA
>JAJPUD010008546.1:8607-43568 GCA_023553655.1 Myrmecobius fasciatus | reverse complement strand
AAAAAAAAAAAAAAAGAAAAAAAAAAAAAGAAACAACTTCGGGGAAAAAAAAAAAAGAAACGCCCAACAAGATGATTTCAGAGAGGCCTGGAGAGACTTGCATGAATTGATGCTGAGTGAAATGAGCAGAACCAGGAGATCACTGTACACAGCAACAACAAGACTATATGATGATCAATTCTGAAGGACATGGTTCTCTTCAACAATGAGGTGATTCAAACCAGTTCCAGCTGTTCAGATCCCCAGGGAGAAGCCTGTGGGATCTGAGTCTGGACCACAACATAGCATTTTCACTCTCTCTATTGATGTTTGCTTGCATTATGTTTTCCTTCCCAGGTGGTTTTTTTTTTTTTGTTTGTTTGTTTTTTCCTGTATAGCAAAGATAACTGTATAAATATGTATATACATATGAGATCTGTCAAATATTTTAAAATAATTAACATGTATTAGACTTCCTGCCATCTAGGGGAGGGGATGGAAGTAGAAAGGAAAAATTTGCAACAGAAAGCTTTGCAAGGATCAATGTTGAAAAATTACCTATGCATGTTTTGCAAATAAAAAGCTTTAACAAAAAAAAAAATGGGGCTGCCTTCTATGGTAATAGAAGGGGAGAAGATGGAGGAACAGGAGGAAGATAATGAGTTCCATATATATGCAGATGTAGATATGAGTTGCTAATGATATTGGTGAAAGAATTTTCCATACCAGGAGTTCCTTACACCAATAAAATCATAGGTCTGAATTATATATCCAGCCCCCCAAAATATTAACCATAATTTTCTAAAAAACTGCTTTTTGAATGTAAAATTTTAAACAAGTAGGAATGATTGTCAACTTCCCAGATTTTCATCTGAGTGCTAGTACTAAATTATTTATCATATTGTCTATGAAGATTTTTGTCTAAAAAGTAATAACTCTGGATTCAAGTAATAACTTGAAAGATCTAGGAGTATAATTTGTTTTTGGTTAGTTAAATTCAAATAAATGCTGCTCAACAATACCAAACATGATATGTATCTATACATTCAGGATTCAAATTAGGTCTTTCTTTTACTTGACTGGTATTTAAACTTAATTCCCGGGCTATTAACAATAAAGAAAACATAAAAAAAAAATTGAAGGAATTAGCACAGGAATTAGCACATTACTAGGCCTAACAAAACTATTATTTTTTGCAGATAATATGATTGTCTACTTAGAGAACCCTACAGCCAACTAAAAAACCAAATGAAAAAACTTGCAGCTAGGTGGTGTGGTGGATAGAGCACCAGCCCTGAAGTCAGGAGGACCTGAGTTCAAATCCGACTTCAGACACTTAGTACTTCCTACCTATGTGACCCTGGGCAAGTCAACCCCAATTGCCTCAGCAAAAAACAAACAAAAAACTTAACTTGTTTATCAAGGTTGCATGATATAAGATAAACCCATCTAAATCATCATCGACATTTCTGTATATCCATCCAGAAAAGAAATCAAGAGAAATTATACTTAAAATATGGATAACATAAATCATTTGGGAATCTACTTGCCAACTATATGAAGACAATCAGAAAACACACTTTAGTAATACAAATAAGAGATGGAAAATAAGTAATTAAATATTAATTGTTCATGGTAGATAAAACTAATGTAATAAAAATGACAATACTACCTAAATTAATTTACTTAGTGGCATATCCAACTATCAAAAATTTACTAGCTAATAGCTAATTTTGAATATATTAAGTTAAAAGGTTTTTGTACAAATAAAACTAATGCAGACAAGATTAGAAGGGAAGAAATAAAGTGGGAAAATATTTTTTACATTCAAGAGTTCTGATAAAGGTTTCATTTCTAAACTATGCAGAAAACTGACTCAAATTTATAAGAATTCAAGCCAATCTCCAATGGTCAAAGGATATAAAGAGACAATTTTCAGATGAAGAAAACTAAAGCCATTTCTAGTCATATAAATCACTATTGATTAGAGAAATGAAAATTAAAACAACTCTGAGGAACCACTACACACCTCTCAGATTGGCTAAGATGACAGGAAAAGATAATGACGAATGTTGGAGGGGATGTGGGAAAACTGGGACACTAATACATTGTTGGTGGAATTGTGAACAGAACCAGCCATTCTGGAGAGCAATCTGGAACTATACCCAAAAAGTTATCAAACTGTGCATACTCTGATCCAGCAGTGTTTCTACTGGGCTTATATCCCAAAGAGATCTTAAAGGAGGGAAAGGGACCCATATGTGCAAAAATGTGTGTGGCAGCCCTTTATTATTATTATTATTATCATTAAAGCTTTTTATTTGCAAAACATATGTATGGGTAATTCTTCAACATTGACCTCTACAAAGCTTTCCATTACAAATTTTCCCCCTTAGTCCCCACCCCTCCCCTAGATGGCAGGAAGTCCACTACATGTTAATTATGTTAAAATACATGACAAATCGAATATATGTATACATATTTCCACACTTATCTTGTTGTGCAAGAAAAATCGTATCTACAAGAAAAAAAAATCTGAGAAAGGAAACACAATGCAAGCAAACATCAATAGAGAGCATGAAAATGTTATGTTGTGGTCCACATTTCATATCCCTCTCTCGGGGTGTATATGGTTTTCCTCACTGAACAATTGGAACTGGTTTGAAACATTTCATTGTTGAATAGAGCCATGTCCATCAGAACCGATCATCATATAGTATTGTTGTTGCCAGGTATAATGATCTCCTGGTTCTGCTCATTTCACTCAGCATCAGTTAATGCAAGTCTCTCCAGCCCTCTCTGAAATCCTCCTGCTGGTCATTTCTTACACAACAATAATATTCCATAACATTCATATGTCATAATTTGTTCAGCCATTCTCCAACTGATGGGCATCCATTCAGTTTCCAGTTTCTAGCTACTACAAAAAGGGCTGCTACAAACATTCTTGCACATGTGGGTCCCTTTCCTTCCTTTATTTCTTTGGGATATAAGCCCAATAGAAACACTGCTGAGTCAAAGGGTATGCACAGTTTGATCACTTTTTGAGCATAGTTTCAAAATGTAGCAACCCTTTTTGAAATGGCAAGAAACTGGAAACTGAATGGATGCCCATCAGTTGGAGAATGGATGAACAAATTATGGTACATGAATGTTATGGAATATTATTGTTGTGTAAGAAATGACCAGCAGGAGAATTTCAGAGAGGCCTGGAGAGACTTGCATGAACTGATGCTATGTGAAATGAGCAGAGCCAGAAGATCATTGTACATGGCAACAGCAAGATTATAAGATTATCAATTATGATGGACGTGGCTCTTCTCAACAAGACATGATTCAGGCCAGTTCCAATGATCTTATGATGAGAGCCATCTACACTCAGAGAGAGGACTGTGGGAACTAAGTGTGGAACACAATATAGCCTTTTCACTTCTTTTGTTGTTTGCTTGAATTTTATTTTCTTTGTCTTTTTTTCTTCCTTTTTTGATCTGATTGTTTTTGTGCAGCAAGATAATTGTATAAATATGTATGCCTATCTTGGATTTACATATATTTTTACCATGTTTAACATATACTGGATTACTTGCCATCTAGGAGAAGGGGTCAGAAGGAGGAGAAGGAAATTGAAACACAAAGTTTTGCAATGGTAAAAAATTATCCTTGCATATGTTTTGAAAATAAAAAGCTTCAATAAAAATAATTTTAAAAATTACTTGTCAGAAAAAATAACAAAATTCATTTGGAGGAACAAAATGTCAAGAAATTCAAAGGAATCAATGAAAAAAATAAATGGGAAGGAAAGGGGTCTAGCAGTTCCAGATCTTAAACTTAATTACAAAGCTACTATTATCAAAACAATGATACTGGAGAAGACAAAAAGACTGATCAGTGGAAAATAAGGAACAAAATATACAGAAGCAAAAAAACATAGTATTTGATAAATCCAAAGATTTAAGCTATTAGGACAAGCACTCACTAATCAACAAAAAACTGTTCAGAAAACTGTAGTCTGGCAGAAACAACACTTCACACCATATACTAAAATAAGTTCAAAATAGGTGCATGCTTTAGACATAAAGAGTAACAAATTAGTGAATCATGGAACAAATTACCTATCAAATCAATGGATAGGGAAAAGCTCATGACCAAACAAGAAAGATGGCAGGCTCATGTGGTAAAATGAATAATTTTGCTTATATCAAATTAAAAAGGTTTTGTTTTAAAAGAAAAACAGTAAACTAAGAAAGGTCTTGTTTCTTTTTTTTTTCTTTTTAAATTTTAAATAGTATTTTATTTTCCAAATACATGTAGAGATAGTTTTCAACATTCATTTTTGTTTTTGTTCTTTTTTGCTGAGGCAATTGGGGTTAAGTGACTTGCCCAGGGTCACACAGCTAGGAAGTATTAAGTATCTGAGACCATATTTGAATTCAGGTCCTCCTGACTCCAGGGCTGGTGCTCTATCCACTGTGCCACCTAGCTAGCTGCCCCTTTAACATTCATTTTTGTAGGACTTTATGTTCCAAATTTTTCTCCCTCCATCCCTAAGAGAGCTAGTAATCTTTTATAGATGAAATATGTACAATATTTTATAACATTTCCATATTTGTCATGTTGTGCCAAAAAAAAAAAATCTGACCAAAAGGGGGGAAAACATGAAAGAAAAAACAAATAGAAACAGGAGACCTGGACTCCAGTCCCAATACTGCCACTAATTCCTTGCATGATCTAGAGAGTAAACCAAATGGTTGGGTCTCAACTTCCACATCTGCTAAATGAAAGTTAGGTTAGATGATCTCTGGTCCCTTCTACTAGGCCTAAAATTTTGTAAAAAGCAATTTCCAGTTTAATGTACAACAAATGCAAACTAATCTTTCCAGTCAAAAAGGTAAAAGTTTTTTTTTTTTATTTGCATAACATATGTGTGGGTAATTCTTCAACATTAACCCTTACATAGCTTTCTGTTACAAATTTTTCCCCCCAACTCCCCACCCCTCCCCTAGATGGCAGGATATCCACTACATGTTAATTATGTTAAAATATTGGCAAATCGAATATATGTATACATATTTCCAAACTTATCATTGTTGTGCAAGAAAAATCTTATCTACACAAAAGACATGTCAGATAAAGGAAACACAGTGTAAGCAAACATCAATCAAGGAGTATGAGAATGTTGTGGTCCACATTTCACATCCCTCTCTCTGAGTGTATATGGCTTTCTTCAGTGAACAATTTGGAGGTGGTTTGAAACATTTCATTGTTGCAGAGAGCCATGTCCATCAGAACTGATCGTCATATAGTATTGTTGTTGCCGTGTATAATGATCTCCTGGTTCTGCTCATTTCACTCAGCATCAGTTCATGCAAGTCTCTCCAGGCCTCTCTGAAATCGTCCTGCTGGTCGTTTCTTACAGAACAATAATATTCCATAATATTCATATACCATAATTTATTCAGCCATTCTCCAATTGAAGGGCATCCCTTCAGTTTCCAGTTTCTAGCCACTACAAAAAGGGCTGCGACAAACATTCTTGCACATGTGGGGCCCTTTCCTTCCTTTATGATTTCTTTGGGATATAAGCCCAATAGAAATGCTACTGGGTCAAAGGGTATGCACAGTTTGATAACTTTTTGAGCATAGCTCCAAATTGCTCTCCAGAATGGCTGTATCCCTTTACAGCTTCACCAACAATGTATCAGTGTCCCAGCCCTCCCACATCCCCTCCAACATTCATCATTAACTTTTCCTGTCATTTTAGCCAATCTGACAGGTGTGTAGTAGTACCTCAGGGTTGTCTTGATTTGCATTTCTCTGATCAATAGTGAATTGGAGCAAAAAAGGTAAAAGTTTTGAGAAATGCTTCTTTGTATTTTAGCCAGAGGATTTCTTTCTTTTTTTTTTTTAAACCAAGGGTTTTTACACAGAATCAACAAATTCAGGAATCAAGAAAATAAAGATTCCTAAAGTCTAAAATTAGAAGCAAATAATAAAGATTAGAAGCAATTTTGAATAATGCTTGAGAAATTATTAAAAAACTATGTTGGAGCAGCTAGGTGGGACAGTGGATAGAGCACCAGCCCTGAAGTCAGGAGAACTGAGTTCAAATCTGGTCTCAGACACTAACACTTCCTAGCGTGTGACCCTGGACAAAGTCACAACCCCTATTGTCTCAGCAAAACAACAACAAAAAAGTATATGTTACTAAACCTATATAGCCCAAGGAAAATTTAAAAAAAAGAAAAGACAAGAAAATTATCTATATGTACAAAAATATTTATATAGCAGCTTTTTTTTTTCTTGCTATGGCAAAGAACCAGAAACAAATAGGTACCCATCAACTGGAAAATAGCTGAACAAAAATTACAGCTCTGTGAATATAAGAGAATATTATTAAATACTATTAAGAAATGATGAAGGGGAGAGAGAGTTTCAGAGAAATCTGGGGAGCTTTACTAAAATGAAGCAGAATAACCTAAGCAGAACCTGAAGATTTATATAATAACCAACTCCCATTCCTCCCACATAAAAATCCCTATGGTCCTCCAGGGTTTTCAGCCTCCAGTTTGAATAGTAAATGCCTGCAGCCTAAGAGTGATCCAGAAATAGGTGTCTGGTCCCAGACAGTTTCAGCATTTTTTTCAATGACTTGGACAAAAGTATTGATGGCATACTTAAAACTTGTAGATCTCACAAAACTAAGAACAACTCCCAATTATATAACACTTTTTTTTTTTTTACAGCACACCCTTAGAGATAAGTAGATGGTAAAAACATTATCTCCACTTCACAGATAAAGAAACAAACTCTTAAGCGATTAAATGCTGGGTCTTCAATGGCAAAGCTGTCCAGCTATTTGTCTAGAGTACAGTCAAATTGAGCTACTTACTCTACAACCACCATTTGTTAGCTTAAGATATATTGAGACTAAAAGGATGAGCCAAACTGAAGAAAACTTAAAAAGAATGTTAAAATCAAAATCCCAAAGACAAGATGAGGGAAATCACTAGAGACTACAGACCACATGAAAACAACCAAATAGTATCAGAAGATTGCAAATTCTATATAAGGCAAGAGCATAGAAAAAATAAACCAAAAACCCTGCTGTGATTTCTGGGCTACTAACTGATACAGTGAATAAAGCTGCTGGCCAAGAATCAGGACATCAAATCTAGTCTCAGGTACTTACTAGTTATGAGACTGTGTAAGTCACCTAACCCTGGGTATCTCAGTTTGCTCATCTGTAAAATGTAATGGAAAAGAAAATAACAAACTACTCCGGTAATCTTTGCAAATGGGATCAAAAGAGTCAGATAACTGAAAAAACAACTGAACAACAAAAACAAAAAGATGTTTGTCAGCACTGAGAAAGGCACGACCACCAGAAGGGAGTCCCATAATGCTTTACTCATCTGGACCATACTGATTATTCCAACAACACTGTGAGCACCCCAAGATGGGTGATCAGAAGGCTGGGAGGCTTGAGACCATACTACAGGAAGCTCAGTTGAAGGACTGGGATACTGTGAGGTCTAAGAAGGAAAATGATAGTGGCTTTCAAGAATTTAAAAGTTGTTATGTAGAAGACAAAATTAAATCTGTTGTGCTTAGTTCTATAGGGCAGAATTTGTAATGTAAGTGGCAGGTGCAGAGATACAAATTTCCCATCAATAAGAGAAAAGGTTTTCTAACAATTAGAATTCTGGAGAGAGGAAAGAATGGGTTATCTGACAGTGCTGGATTCCCCCTACTGGAGATCTCCAAGATCACTTGTGAAAGTTGTAGAGAGGGGGCTTGGTCAGATACTCAAGATGGTTTAGATCCTCCCTGAGGAGATAAAAATGAGAATAAAATTAAAATTGCATAAGTAATGGAATAGAAGTATATTTATCATGACAAGATAGAAAACATCATCCCAGAGGTGGTAATTTTCAAGTCACATCAGTTCAGTCTTTCTCTGTAATTGGTCCAACCACATTCTGGGAGGGTCATGGACCATAGTCATCAAAATGGAAACTGGAACATTGCACTCTTCTGAGTGTCAAGACCATGCTACACCAGTGATTTAATTTCACAGTGACTCCACTCTCCCATATCTTGAGAATACATCTTCATCATGACATGGCTAAACTTTTACCAATTCTATGCAGCTGATCCTAAGATTTACTTATCCAGCTGTAACCCCTCCTACGATTTCCCCCAGTCTCCAGTTGCCTACCAGATATCTCAAACTACATGTCTGTCAGAAATCTTAAAATCAACATATCCAAGACTCAATTCATTCAGTCTTCCTCTTCTCCTCGCAATCCCTTTTTCTAACTTGCATTATTGACTGTCAAAGAAATTATCATCCTCCCAGTCACCTCAAACTTTCAATTTAGCTATCACTCTAAACTCTCATTCTCTAATGTCCCACATCCAATCTGTTGCTGAAGCTCTAGAATTTAACTTCAAAACATCTTTCCTCCACACCCGTTCTTTCCTTTGACACTGCCACTCACCACTCTGGTATCTGGACAATTACAATAGCCAGTCCATCACACACTCAGCTATCAAAATGACCATTCTAAAGCACAGGGCTGACCAGGGCATTCTACCCCCTACTCAATAAATTTCATGATTCTCTATTACCTCCAGAATCAAATATAAAACCTTCTATTTAGATTTTCAAAGTTTTCATAATCTGGTCCCTAACTCTTTTAAATCTTTTCACACTTCACTCCCCTAGAACACTCTATAATCAGGTGACTTTAGTGAGACAGGGTAACAAGACACTCCCTCTACAACCCAGCATTTTCATTGGCTGTTTCCCCAGCCTGGAATTCTCTTCCTCTTCACTTCAGCCTTGACTTCTCTGGCTTCCTTCAATTCTCATCTTTTGTGAGGAACCTTTTTCCAATTCACCTTAATATTAGAGACTTTCCTCTGAGTTTATCTGCAATTTGTCCTGCATCTATCTTATTTATGCTTAGCTCTTTGCAAGCTGTCTCTCCTGTTACATAGATTGTGAGCTCTATAAGGGTAAAGCCAGTTTTTGCCTTTTTTTTGCAAACCCAGCACGCTTGACACTTAGCAACTGCTTAATAAATATTTGTTGACTTGGCATCCTGTCTCCAGCCCCTCTTTCAGCATGCTTCCAGACCAATATTTCAGCTCTATCTCATATTCTCTGCTCTCACAAGAAAAAAAAATGCTGCTATATAAATATTTTGGGACTTTCTTCTTATCCATGGCCTCCTGGGGGAGGTCTAATAATAGTCTCTGTTAAAAAGTATAGACATTTTGTCACTATTTGCATAATTCCAAATTGCTTTAGTTCCACCAACAATGCTTTAATGTGCCTATCTTCTGACAAATCTCATCTTTTGCTATCTCTGCCAAGTTGCAAAGTGAGGTAAAATCAGGGTCTAATTTACACTTCTTATTAATGAACATGCTTGCATATGGTTAATAGTTTATAGTTTCTATTTTTAAAACTGTTCAGTGGGGGAGGGGGGAAGTCAAATTTTGCCTCAGGCATTTATCACTTACTAGCTGTGAGATCCTGGGCAAGTTATTTAAACTCCATTGCCTTTCAAAAGAAAAAAATTAATAAATAAAAAGCTTTCAAAGAAATTGAGGACTTTCAAGCATTCCTAAGGAAAAGAGCAGAGTTGAACAGAAAATCTAATGTTTAAATACAAAATTCAAGCGAAGCATAAAAAGGGAAATACAAAAGGGAAATTATAAGGGCTTTAAAGTCATATTCCTATAAGGGAAGATGACATTTGTTTCATTTTTATTTTCTCATTATCATGGCAATTAGAAGGAGCTTATATATGTGTATATATGTATATGAATTAAATATGATAAACAACATCTTAAAAAAATTAAGGGGTGTAAAAAAGGAATGTACTGGGAGAAAGGGAGAGGTAAACTATCTCACATAAAAGAGGCAATAAAGTGCTTTTACAGTGGAGGGAAAGATGGGAAAAGAGAGTGGGGAATGATTAAATCTTCCTTTTCTCTGAACTGGCTCAAGAGAGGGAATAGTGTACAGTTAAATGAGTATAGAAATCTATCTTACCCTGTAGGAAAACAGGAGGGGTAGGGGATAAGAAAAGGGAGTAATGGTCATAAAAGAGTGAGTAGATTGGGGGAAGCAGAAGTCAGAAGGAACAGGTATAAGGAAAGAGAGAATAGAATAAACAGGGAGGATACAGGATGGAGGAAAATACAGTTAGCAATCGTAATTGAAAAAAAAATTTGAAGCAAGTTTTTCTGATAAATGCCTAAGCTCTCAAATTTATAGAGAAATGCTTTAAAATCTATGGGAATAAGTGTCATTCCCCAATTGATAAATGATAAAAAATATGAACATTCACTTTTTACATGGTCAAAGCTGTATATAGCTTTGAGAAACTGATTAGAGAAATGCAAGTTACAACAATCTTAAGTACCTCACATCTGAAAAGACAGAAAAGGGAAACAACAAATGTTAGAGAGGATGTGGAAACACTGAGACACTAATGCGCTGTTGGAGAACAGTGAACAGATTCAATCATGGAGGAGAGTGACTGTTCTGCAATTCAGCTGCCTGGGCTCAAGGAGAGGCTACAAAAGACCAGTCTAGAGTCACACAGACAACACATCGAGCAAAGCGCTGGAATCCATATGTTCCAGCCTGGGAAGCAAGCCCGGTCTCCATCATCTTCTTCAGCTCTCCGCACACACCAGGCCCTGCTTCCCAACAGGGCAGGATGACAGGAACATTAACCCCCATGCCCGATTTGTGATTTTGCCGGCGGATGGAAACTCCCTCTACCAGCGCAGATGAGCTACAGTCAGAGGTCACCCAGCTGGTACCAGTCAGGGGCAGCACTAGAACCTGGCCAGCAGCCTCTTCAAGAATGATAATGAGCAAGACAACAAAGCGCTTATACCCTGCTCGGTACAAAGTGCTTTACTTAGCTCACCTCATTTGACATCCCACTTATTTTCTAACGGGTTTTTTCTCCCAGGTGAGGAAATCGCGGCCGAGTCCGAGTCCAGCACTCAAGCTGGTTCCTCGCTGCCTCCAACGGAGGCCTAATGGACAGCAGGCCGGTCCCGGGGAGGCCTGGGTTCCAGTGCCGCCTCGGGAGCCTGCGGGCGGCGCACGGACCCGCCAGGCCAAGGGACAGCGAACGCTGAGCCCGCACGAGGATATTCCTCGATATGGAGACAACAAAATGAATGGTCGTTATTAGTATTGTTGTTATGCCTGGCAGCGGGAGCGTCGCGGAGGCAGAGGACCGCTGGGCCCCGGTTCCTCCAGTCTCACCTGAGCAGCGGCCTCTAGGTGCTGGGGATGCAGGCCCGGGGTCTGGACTGGGAGCCGGGCAGGGGCCGAGGTCTGGATTAGGGCCGGGCTCAGAGCTGGGGTCGAGGCCCGGAGCGGAGCTCAGGCAGACGCTGCCGCGACCTGGGTCGACACCGTGGCGGATGGCTCCCGACCACTGCTCCCGGAGGCGAACGAGACAGCGGACCAGCAGTACTACAGCCGATGCGCCCAACAGCTCCCAGGCCAGCGTCTGCCACTCGCCGGGCCCCTCGCCCCACCACATAGCCGCGCCCCCGCCCGGACGACGACGACAACGACAACGACAACGCCTCCCACTCGAGCTTCGGCTCCCGCTCAGTCTCCGGCCGCCTCAGCAGCGCCGGGGTCCTGCCCGGGCCCTCACGACGGCGGCTGCGCGCGCAGCCCGCCTGCCCCTAGCGCTGCCTGACAGAAAGAAGGTATAGAGGTCACGGAGTCCTCGGAGCGCCAGCCGCCCCCTCCGCGGACCGGGAAGACTACGGGGGCGTCCCAGTCAACCATATACAAACGGGGACCTAGCAAGGCCCGAGGAATCCGAAGCCACAGGCTCAACGTAGGGCACTAGAATACCAATGCGCACGCGCATCCAAGCCCCGCTCTCTCTCTTCCCATCATCCCCAAGATCAAGGCCAAATCCGCTAACCGAGCTATCGCCTCCTCCCCTTTGAATGGATTGGTGCGCTCCCAGTCCAATGGAACCCGCCCCAGAGTCTCCCATCCCACCCCACCTGCTCCTCCCGGGACCTCACTCCAGGGTCTCCATTCCCCCTCTCCCTTGCTATCTTAGCTCTTACTCGAGACTATCCACATCCCCCGGAGTCTGCAAGTCCACGCCCGGTCCTAAGGCTGCACGTGCTCTTCTGCCTCCCCCATGAGGCGGGATTCTGTAGCAGGGACCGCCCCTTCACCCAATGTCTGCATGGTTCTGCCAGAGGGGCTGGAACCTCAGGAACGCTAGCCTTTGCACCCAAGAAACTGGTCACCTCTGCAGACCAGAGCTTGGTTTATTTCTGTGGTTGTTGATTATCTAGACTCAGGAAAGAGATGGAGAAATGTTAATCTACATGCAAACTTTAAAACGAGTCCAGTGTGTTCGCCCCACCCTCTCACCACGCCCATTAAACATTTACCGACTCACCCCGATTCAGACCATAATTATGACGATTGGCTTTTCTTTTGTTTTTTGTCCGCACCTATGTTTTTATTAGTGTAGGGGAAATTCCTATGGCAGAAATTCCCTCTCCCAATGAAGATCAGTCACACTTCTGCAATTTAGTCTTAGTAAAAAGTTGCCTGACTGTGACGTTTCCCAAGCCTTACCTCTTAATTACAATGCTTTCCCTCTTTTAATTATTTCTTATTTATCCTGTCTATAGCTTGCTTTGAATCTAATTGCTTGCATGTTGTCTCCTCCGTTAGCATGTAAGCTCTTTGAAGATAGGAACTGTCTTTTTTGTCTTTTTCTATTCCCAATGCCTTGCACAGTGTCTGGTATATAGTAGGTGCTTTATACATGTTTACAAATGTATAATGTTTAAAGCTAAATTTATAATGTTTATAAATGTATAATGTTTAAAGTTAAATTTATAATGTTTAAAATTTATAAGTTGATTAAATTCAGGAATCGATGCACCATAGAATGTCAGATTTGAAAGGAATCTCAGATGGTCTGTGTTTCTCAGGGATTTTGAATAGAAAGAACTTCGAAGATTATCAAATCCAACCTCCTCGTTTTAGAGAAGAAAACAAATCCACAAGAGTGTGACTTGCCTAACTAAGATCACACAAAAGAGTATAAATAGCAGAAGCAAGTTTTAAACATAGGTAATAAGATTTCAAATACAGGACTCTGCTCACTGCCTGAAATAGAAAGAATTCCTTCTACAATGTATCTGACAAGAATTGCACATATTTAACTCATATCAAATTGTTCAACAGTGAATGTTGAAAACTATCTATACATGTATTTGGAAAAATAAAATACTATTGAAAAATATATATGACCAATATTTACCTCTTTATAGAGGCACTGTTGAATATTAGATCAAAGGCTGTATATATTGTACCTCCCTCCAAACAGAAAAACCTGAGAGCAAATCTTGTCTGGACTCTCTCCTGCTTTGTGACTCAGGAAGTCATTTAACCTGTCTGAACCTCTGAATCTATAAAATGGGGACAATTAATAACATCTATATTAATAATAATTGAAGCTTCATAGGCCTCTGAATTTTAAATGAGCTATTATGTATACAATGGAGGATCTGTAAAATGGGAATAATTAATAATGCCTATATTCATAATAATTAATACTTCATAGTCTTATGAAATTTAAATGAGCTAACGTACATACAGTGGCTTTGTACATAATGTCAAGTCCTAAAATAAATCAAATCCGGGAGTTGAGGAATAAAGCATCTTTAATGGGGATAATAGGGTAGCAAACCTGTCACTCTCAGGGATGTCCAGAGGATTTTCCAATCAAAGAGACCCATGAAATAGGAGGATAGGGGAGGTAGTGGTTACAAGATCCCAGCCACCCTCAGCAATCCCAACAAGGAAAACCACTTTTCTAGCTGTTTTGTCCTTTGTGCCAGGAATTTCAGTGGAAAAGGGCAAGGACATCAGAGATCCAGATCCAGCTTGAGCCACTTCCCTATAAGGCAAAATTCCTGGGTGAGGGATCTAGAGTGTGGTTCAACTCAACCTAATCAAGAGTAAATATCTTAAGACTAAGAATGCAAGGCCTTTACTGTATTTCTGACAACACAAGGCTCATTCAAGGAAGTGACAAATTCATATCACATTTGGTATTAACAATTTTTATCATATTAACACTTACATCAACAATTTTCTGTCAACAAGTCCTTATTAAGGGCTTATTGTGTGCCAGATACTGTGCTAAATTCTGAAAGAGAGATAGAAGTCAAAAGATAGTGCTTACCTTCAAAGAGCTTACATTCTAAAATTATGAGCATAATCAACCAAATCAATAACAAAACCAACAGAAATCATATGATTATCTTGATAGATGCAGAAAAAGCTTTTGCTAAAATATAGCATCCAGTCCTGCTTAAGACACCAGAAAGCATGGGAATAAATGGAGCTTACCTTAAAATGATAAGTAATATTTATCTAAAACCATCTATAACATAATCTATAAAGCTAGAAGCCTTCCCAATAAAATCATGGTGAAGGAAGGATGCCCATTATCACTTCTATTTTTTACTATTGTGCTAGAAATGTTAGCTATAGCAATGAGGAGCAAAGAAATTAAGAGAATTGAAATAGTCAATGAGAAAGCAAAACTATCACTATGCAGATGATCATTCTAATATACTTAGAGAATCGACTAAAATATAAATTGTTCATGCGTAGGCCAAGCCAATATAATAAAAATGACAACTCTACCTGAATTAGTCTATTGACTCAGTACCATACCAAATTGTCAAAAAAAAAAAATAGCTAGAAAAGATAGCAAAATTCATCTGGAAGAACAATAACTAAAGGATATTGAGGGAATTAATGAAAAAAAATTTTAAAGAAGGTAGTCTAGCTATACCAGATCTCAAACTGTATTATAAAGTGGTAATTATCAAAATAATCTGGTGCTGCCTAAGAAATAGAGTGGTAGATGAGAGAAATAGATTATAGGAAAGGACCATATTAACCTAATATATGAAAAATCCAGAACTTTGGAACAAAAATCCATTATTTGACAAAAAGTAGGCATAGACCAACATCTTGACACAGTAAACCAAGATAAGGTCAAAGTGAATATATGATTTATATATAAAGAGTGATACCACAAGTAAATTAAGAGAGTATGGATTAGTTTAGCTAATCAGATTTATGGATAAGGGAAGAATTTGGGACCAAAAATAAATAAATATAGAGAAATAACAAAATGTAAAATAGGTAATTTTGTTTACATAAAATTTAAAAATTTTTGCACAATCAAAACCAATGTAACCAAAATTATATGGAAAACAGAAAACTTGGGGGAAATCTGATAAATCCGATAATCTCAAATATATAGAGAACTGTCAAATTTATAAACATACAAGTCATTCCCTAATTGATAAAAAGTCAAAAGATATGAATAGGCAGTTTTCAGACAAAGAAACCAAAGCTATCTATAGTCCTATGAAAATATGTTCTAAATCACTATTAATCAGAGAAATGCAAATTAAAACAATTCTGAGATACTATCTTAACACTTATCAGAGTGGCTAATATGACAAAAAAGAAAATTGATAGGTGTGGGAAAACTAGAACACTAATGCAAGAAAAATCAGATCAAAAAGGGGAAAAAATTAGAAAGAAAACAAAATGCAAGCAAAACAACAAAAAGAGTGAATTATTAGTGGAGTTGTGAATTGATCCAACCATTCTGGAGAGCAATTTGGAAATATGTCAAGAGCTACAAAATTGTGTAATTCCTTTGATCTAGCAATACCATAGCTAGTTATATATCCCAAAGACATCCCAAAAAAGGGAAAAGGATCTATTTGTATAGCAGTTCTTTTTTGTGATGGCTATGGTGTGATCCACACTCAGTCCCCACAATCTTTTCTCTAAGTGCAGATGGCTCTCTCCATAACAAGTCTATTGGAACTTCCCTGAATCACTTCATTGTTGAAAAGAGCCATGGTCATCCAAATTGATCATTCTATAATCTTGTTATTGCTGTGTACAACGTTCTCCTGGTTCTACTCATTTCACTCAGCATCAGTCCATGCAAGTCTCTCCAGGCCTCTCTGAAATCATCCTGCTGGTCGTTTCTTACAGAGCAATAATATTCCATAACATTCATATACCATAATTTATTCAGCCATTCTCCAATTGATGGTCATCCATTCAGTTTCCAGTTTCTAGCCACTACAAAAGGGCTGCCACAAACATTTTTGCACATGTGGGTCCCTTTCCTTCTTTAAGTTCTCTTTGGGATATAGGCCCAATAGAAACACTGCTGGGTCAAAGGGTATGCACAGTTTGATAACTTTTTGAGCATAGCTCCAAATTGCTCTCCAGAATGGTTGTATCCGTTCACAGTTCCACCAACAATGTATCAGTGTCCCAGTTTTCCCACATCCCTTCCAACATTCGTCATTATCTTTTCTTGTCATCTTAGCCAATCTGACAGGTATGTAGTGGTACCTCAGAGTTGTCTTAATTTGCGTTTCTCTGATCAATAGTAATTTGGAGCACCTTTTCATATGACTAGAAATAGTTTTAATTTCTTCATTTGAAAATTATCTGTTCATATCCTTTGACCATTTATCAACTGGAGAAAGGCTTGAAGAGTTCTGAGATCTTACTAATCCTTCTAAAAGTCTGAAGGAATTAGGTTTAAGAAAAAGTACTGAATGCTGAACTCCAGCAGCAGACTGACATATTTCAAGATTTAGCCCTATGTTCAAGTTAAACTACAATAGTTAAATTTTAGTTCAGAACTACATATAATAAAGAGAGAAAAATCAATTCATATCCCTATTCATTACAACACACTGCCTAACTTCTTAGTTGACTACCAATGAAGTTAAAAATAAGCATCTAGTAGTCAAAACCACCTTTTAGGGTCATTTGTAAAGAACTGGTTATTCAGTTTTTGGCATGTGGTGTTGCCTTATATTATACACATCAAGTATCATATAAATAAATGCTGGTTGTTGTGACCTTCAGGGCCCTATTGTATTTTAGTTATGATTATTATATATACTACCTTAAATATTTCCTTATGCTGTGTAATTTGATGATTATTTAATTAATTCACTTTGAAAATTCTCAAGGCTTTCTACCTGAGGAATAAGAGCAACCCTGCCAACAATTGACAAAAGTCCTTAGGAATTTTTGCCTGTGCCAAAAAAAAAAAAAAAAAAAAAAAAAAAAAATCAGTCTTCTAACTAGAATCTTAAAAGTAAGAGATTTTAAAAAATGATTTATAATATTTAGCCAGTATACTTTAAGCTAGCCCAATAAAAACAGCTGTGAATTTAAACTGGTAAAGTTCTAAATGTATTTCCTAGTATTTTGTGAAATTTGGAAATATCCACATAATTAGAAAAACGACTTCTCTTATGATTTAGCTACTGTTTGATTATAAAGTTAAGTTGTTAAAGAATTGTCTAAAATTTCCTAACTTTTTCTCAAATATATTTTATTAAAATTATAATAATGATTTTAAAATTTTCTTTGTTTTATCTGATGAGATTTTGAGCCTTGCTATATGACATAGTTATAAGTTTATTTTGGCTTGTATTGATGATATAAGTTACTGTAATGCTTAAACTTCCAGATACAGAAGAGAACTTTCAGATCCAGAAGTAGAGGAACTAATTTCATACCTAGAGAAAGTTTACAAATGAGTTCACATTATAAATCAGTTTTTGTTAAGAAAGTAAGTTCCACCTAAATTGATTCATCTGTATTAAAGCCACATATAATAGGATGAATCATATTGTATGTAAGCTAATTTGGAAATGCATTTAACTGAACTGAAGTAACCTAACTGGTAATGACTTTTGTTTCATGTTTCAAATACATAATATTGTTTATGATATTGTGAAATTTGGTAACCTGCAGTATCAAATATGCTGTTAGGAAAGCAACTTCTCTTTAATCTGGATATTAGAACTTTGAAAAAAAAAAAGGAAAAGAGAAAAAAAAGTTTGAAAATTTGTTATTTTATCAGCGTTGCTGACAAAACATTATAATATTCTAAAGTACTGTAATTTAAGAAACCAGGCTTGCGTATATTAAAGACAAAGTTTTATCTGAAATTATTCAGGTATCACTTATAAAAATTATAAAATAATTGATTAAATTATTAAAGGTTACTATGATAAGGTTAAAACCTATGAAGTATTTAATTGGGCATATTTTCCTTTTTTTTTTTTTAAAGGCATTGGATATTCTTTAATAATATGGTTCCAGATTTTTTTTAAAGTTTTTTTATTTCTAAAACATATGCACAGATTTTTCAGACATTGACCCTTGCATAGCCTTGTGTTTCAGATTTTCCCCTCTTTTCCCCTAACCTCTCCCCTTGATGACAAGCAATCCAATACATGTTATACACATAAAGATATGTGTTAAATGTAATATGTGTAAACATATTTGTACAATTATCTTGCTGCACAAGAAAAATCAGATCAAAAAGGAAAGAAAATGAATAAAAAAACAAAATGCAAGTGAACAACATCAAAAAGAGTGAGAATGTTATGTTGTAATCTTCACTCAGTTCTCACAGTCCTCTCTGATTGTAGATGGCTCTCTTCATCACAAGATCATTGGAGCTAGCCTCAATCATCTCATTGTTGGAAGGAGTCATATAATTGGGCATATTTTCAAAAGGGAAGAATACCACTTGTTTATTTTATAAATAAGAGAAGGAAGACATTGCATAAATCTCCTTATTTGTAAATCTGCCAAGTAATCTGCTTGAGCAAGGTCAGTTTTATGGAAGAGTTTGCATTGTCTCTCTTAGAAAACTGAATCCCTTCCTCTATTGCAACATTCCTTGATGAGAAGGAGGAATTATTAAAAAATGTATTTGTAGTCTAGGACACTTTATTGTGAATCATGAAGGTATATCTATACTGAAGTTACATTTTTAACCTATTTAGTCTTACCAGATTCAAGTCTTCGAGGTTTTATTTAATTATAGAGGTTAATATATCTTAAGAGATGGGTATCTCCTAGTCTGGAAGTTTATAACAACTGGCCAATGTTATTATTCTTCTAAATGTTTGAATAAACTCCAATGAACACCATGTTTATTGTCTGCATGAGATAACAGACTATAATTATTCTATTGATTGCTTTTACACCAGGATGAATTTAGATTCTAGGAGAAAAAGACAGAAAAGGATGTCGACTAAATTTTTAAAGCCTGATAAAGTTATTACTGCAATATCATGAGAGAAATTATTATTTCTAGCCTTAAGATGTATTTAATGAAATTTTCTCTTTGAGGTGAAATATCATGGAATTGTAATCTGATATTCCTTTGAATTTTAATTTCAGATTTGATTGTCTGCATTGTCATGAAGTAAATAATTCCCCATTCAAAGGAGAGGTTCATGGACTACCCAGAAGGAATGCAGTCTGGGAACAGGTGGCGAGTCAATGACAACTTTGGAATGGCTGAAAGGAAGTTTTTCTTGACTCAGTTTTCCCATTGTATTACTTCCTTTTAAATAGGAATGTTTCCTACTTAGTTAAATCTTTAGTCTGGCCTTGGAATCCTGTAAATGAAGTGGGACTTTGCCATAAACTTAAATGTGACTCTTACTTGGAATCAAATAGAGACAGGATGCTTTATACTGAGATATTTGTATTGAGTCATTCTGTGCCCTTAGGCTTGGACCTGGAGGATCAGTTTTGATACTGTAATAACCATGTCCCTGTTTCTTCCTTTAATATTAAATTTCTATTATCTAGGCAGGAGAACAGTAGAAATTTGTCTTTAGGATACTGTATCTATTAGTTCTTAAATTAATCCTAAAATATCCAAATTTCTCTAAGTGGCAAGTGAGAAGAATCTTACTGTTTTCTGTCTGAATTTCTTGTCATTCCATAGCCAAAATAAGAGTAAATTGTTGCTTGAATTGTAATGTATGAGATTAAATCTCTGAAGTATCTCATTCCTTCAGAATGATATAGGAACAGTTAGACAATGGTGTAAGAAGTTGTGTACCAGGATGTAATTTTGCTATTTAGTGAGGTCAGATCAGAAATCTTTTCTATTTTATGTTTAAGAAAAGAATTTTAATGCAATCATTTTTCTTATGCCCTAAGAAAATTCAATATTACCTAGATGTATTATTTAATGTAACATCTGTATATGGAGCATGACTTGAAAGATAAACATGTTTTACTATACACTACTCATTTGATATAATCTGGAATTATTAATCTATTCATGTACTCCATTATATCTTTTTGTTGCAATTGAATTAAAATAATTATCCTTTAAGGTGAATTCACTTGTGTGACCATTGAATTTAGGCATAGAAGTCAACTACTTAGAAAGTTTTGTTACCTATGTGCTCAAGTATAGGACTAGATCCTTAGCAGCATCTCATCCTCTTAAGGAAATAATGAACAGCTAGATTAAATAGCTACAATAAATATCTTAATAGCTAGAGTGAAAAATTTTTGAGAAAATAACAAGATTAGATGATTTCATGGCAAATATAAATTTTTTTTCTAATGGGTTACAAAAGCCTTGAGCATTTATTTTCTAATAACAAATTGTAAAAAATCTGATTTCTCAGCTGTTTTTTGAATTTCCTGAATATTTCAACATAAGAATCTTCTAACTTAAATCACAAGAAAGTTACAGGCATTAAACTGAAATTTCTCCCTTTCTGGGAGAATGTGAAGAATGAAATAGATGAAGGCCAGAAGTTAAATAATGGTGGAGTTACTGCCAATTTTTAAAGTATTTTTTAATCTTAGCTTACGTAATTACACTAGTAAATATCAAATTCATAAACAAAAGAGCTCATTCTACAAAACAGATCCTCATAGATTTTCTTTTATATCCTCCCTTCAGCCTATCATTGGCAGTCTTTAAATCAAGAACCTGGGTTTGAGCAGGATAGGAGTATGGAATATAGAAAAAATGTAAATTCTCTGGTCTAGAGGTTCCTAATTTGATATTGTTATTAGAGCTATAAGGTTTGTACTAGTTCTTATGACATGACAGTTATTGTTTTATTTATTATTTAAAGCAAAATTAAAATGACTGAATTAAATTGTACTGAGATCCATTTTGCAAGAGATTTTAACAGAAAAGGGAATCTCTGCAAATTACCTGAACTGAAGAAGCTAATCTGAGAAGCTGTCTATTCCAGAATGCCTAAGAGGAGAAATTTCCAAAAAAACAGAGGATTGTAGTAGATATTTTCAGAAACCAGACTGCTGCATGAGACATCCGAACTCTAAGACACAATGAAATGGACAGTGAGAGTAAGTTATTTTTCCCTTTCAATGTTTCTCCATGTTCCTTTGTTCTTTGTAAAGCATCTTTACCAAAGGAGACTGTCTTCAGTGGCTCCTGTCAATGCCATTGATCAATCTGATTCATTGAGGAGACTGTGTTTCTCAGGGTATCAAAGGAGAAATGAGGAAAATTAATTTTAATGCTGTATAATTGGATTATTAATGTTAATATGTAATGTTCCCTTCTCTGTTCAAAAGGCCATTTCTTATATTAGCTTATAGGAAGAACTAAGTAGGCTAATTCCAACTGAGTGATGTCATCACATTCCTGCCTCTCCCAAGGGAGAATCTGTTTGTCCCTAAAAAGAAACTAAACTAAATTTGTCAGAGCTACCACTCCTTGTTTTGTAAATTTGTGAGAGCTACCACTAGCTACACATATGACTTTTTCCCTTCATTGAATCCTTCATCAGTTTTCTTTCCCCAGCTGACCTCCCCCTTTCAAAGATGAAGTTATTGGGAGGAATTGAAAGTTCTTAGCTTTCCTCCTCATTAAATGTCTGCCAATCTAGGTTGCTTTTTGATGGTCATGGAAGTCTCTCTCAGAAGGAAAACATTGGATTTCAGATTGCCAAAAAGACCTAAGATTTCTGAGAGAGATCATTGACCTCAATTTATTGATTATCAAATAGCATAATTAATAGACTGATGATTTTTTTGTATCTGGAACTTTGTCTTGAAATTTTATTAACAAAATCCCTATGCATACTCTTTTAGATTACTCTAGTAATTGTAACTTTTTTTTTTTTTTTTTTTTTTTGCTGAGGCAATTGGGGCTAAATGACTTGCCCAGGGTCACACAGCTAGAGAATGTTAAGTGTCTGAGATCAGATTTGAATTCAGGTCCTCCTGACTTCAGGGCTGGCGCTCTATCCACTGTGCCCCCCAGCTGTCCTTTAATTGTAACATTTTTAAGAGTTACAAATATCATTTTTCCATATAAGAAGTAAAAGTTTTATTAAATCCCTTATAATTAGTCTTTCATATTTACCTTCTTATATTTCTCCTGATTCTTGTAAGTCAAATTTTCTGTTCAGTTCCGGTCTTTTCCTCCAGAATATCTGAAAGTCCTTCAATTAAATAAGTGTTATTTTTTTTTCCCTTGCAGGATTACATTCAATTCTGCTGGGTAGGTTATTCTTGCTTTCAGAATATAGTATTCCATGCCTTTTGGTCTTTTAATGGAGAAGCTGCTAAATTTTGTGAGCCATTGTAGTACTACAATATTTAAATTGTTTCTTTCTAGCAACTTGTAATAGTTTCTGTTGACTTGGGAGCTTTGAAACTGAGCGATAATGTTTCTATGAGTTTTTATTTTGTTATTTCTTTCAGGTGGCAATCTGGGTTTTTTTTTTTTTTCAATTTCAATTTTTCTTTCTAGCTCTAAAACTTCAGGGCAATTTTCCTTAATAATTTCTTAAAATATAGCGTCTAGTCTCTTGTTTTGTTTATAGCTTTCAGATAATCCAGTATTTCTTTTTCCTTTTTTTTTTACTGAGGCAATGGGGGTTAAATGACTTGCCTAGGGGGTCATACAACTAGGAAGTGTTAAGTATCTGAGGTCAGATTTGAACTCAGGTCCTCCTGACTTGAGGGCTGATGCTCTAGCCACTGGGCCACCTAGCTGCCCCTAGTCCAGTATTTCTTATATTATCTCTCCTTAATCTGTTTTTTTTTTTTAGGTCAGTTGTCTTTTTAAATGAGATATTTCACATTCTCCTCTACTTTTTTTATTCTTTTGATTTTGTTTTATTATTTTTTGATGTCTTATGAAGTCATTAGCTTTTCCTCATCCAATTTTAATTTTTAAGGAAACTTTTTTTCATATGTTTTTGGATCTTTTTGCAATTGGTTGTTTTTCTTTTCATACTTTTCTTCCATTATTCTTTCCCTTCCCCAGTTTTTCTTCAACCTCTTTTATTTAATTTTTAAAGTCTTTTTAAAACTCTTCTAAGAACTCTTTTTGGGCTTCTGGCCATGTTACATTTTTCTTTAAAGTTTTATAAGAAGCTGTTTTGTCTCTTTTTGAGTTTGAACCCTGAACTTTATCACCATAGTATCTATCAATGGTCAGGTCCACTGTTTTTCCACTCATTTTTAAATGGCCTATTTTCTTTAGTGGTTAACTTAATGTTAGACTTGGGTTCTGCTCCCAAGGCATGGGAGATAATAACCCAGATTTCAGGTTGATTTTGTCATTGTTTTCTAAGTTCCAAATGGGGAGCTTGATTTCTTTATTCTTCCAATGTTCTATAATCCAAAGCCAGGTATAGTTACACTTCTGATGATTCATGGCTTAGTCTATAAGTGACCTCAGATACTCCTCTCCAACCTGAGCTTCAACTAAGATCATTTTCACCCCAAACTTTCTTGTTCCCTTTGCTTCTACTGGTGGCCCTCTGCCCTAGAAATGAAATAAGGGATTCTGTTCTTCTGCTCTATCCACGCACCACCCAACTGCCCCAAGTAAGCTATTTGTAGAAAGTTATGTATAAGCAGGGAATAGGTTCTTACTTAGAAAAATTTGGTTAATCTTTTTGAAATTGTTTGGCTAAGAGAAAAATCTCCGTGAATTTTGCAGATTTTCTTGACAGTGTTCTCCATACTTCAATGTAATAGAATATTTAAAGATACTATGTGATGTGATTAAGGTATATATGTATATGTGTATGTATGTGTGTGTATGTGTAACACATGCAATATATATATGTGGATATAAATGTATAGTGTAGTTTGTATTTTTTACCATGACTGAATCAATCAGTTGTTTTATTTCTTTTCTTAAAATGTGAAATGGGGGCTGCTAGGTGGCTCAGGAGATAAAGCCCTAATGTCAGGAAGACCTGAGTTCAAATGTGATCTCAGACACTTAACACATACTAGCTGTGTGACCCTGGGCAAGTCACTTAACCTCCATTGTCTCAGCCAAAACAACAACAAAGAAAAAACACCTCAAATTAGAAATGTATGCCAAAATAATTAATTGATGTATTTTTATTTATCATTAAATAAATATTTTGGGGAAAAATTCAAAAAAAAAAGAAAGAAAAGAAAAGTTTGGTTAATTTCCCTTCTCTGATGTTGCTGACAGGGAGACCTTTTGTTTGGCTATTGTGGGCACACTAGCTGACCCAAATAAAGACCATAAGTACAAATTGAGGATTTATGGAAAATGATATCAAAATTTGGTTGCCCAGAAGAGTTCAACAGTATTGAATGTCGATTTCAGGACTGCATGATTGCCAGAATTTTGAACAATTGATGATTTTCTCATGCCTTCCCAGTCACTGATAGAATGAAACAAAGTCGCGTGCTTGCTCCCATGGTTTTTAACATGATGTTTTCAGTCATGCTGTCAAATGCCTATAATGAGGACAAATATGGTATTAAAGTCAGCTACCACGCCAATGGCAACTTTTTCAACTTAAAAAGACTACAAGCCAAAATTAAAGTAGTAAGAGTGTTGGTGTTAGTTTTTTATTTGCAGATAATTGTACATTCAGTGCAGCCACTGAGGCTGAGATGCAACAAAATATGGATTAATTCTCTGCTGCTTGTGCTAATTTTGGCCTAGCACTCAACACCAAGAAAACACAGTTTCTCCATCAACCAGCACCACACCATCCATATGTGGAACCATTGGTTATAGCAAATGGAGAAATTTTTAACTCATCAGATGAGTTCTCTTAACTTAGCACAGGCACATAGGAATGTAAACATAGATGATGAGATTAATGCATATATTGCCAGAGCTAGCTCCATGTTTTTGGGGGGCTCTGAAGGAAAATGTAGGAGAAGTGAGATATTAGACTGACTACCAACCTGAAGATCTAGAACCATTGTGCTAATAATCTCATTGCTGTATGGCTATGAAGGCTGGACAATGTATCAGCACCATGACAGGAAACTTAATTGCTTGCATTTGAATTGTCCTAAGAAGACAAAAAGTAAAGTGAAAAGTAGAAAAGAAACAACTTGAAAGACTGAATGATGCCATAATGTAGAAGGCCCTGAAGGCCAGGCAAAAGTTTTTGAGTTTTATTTTGGAAGCAAAATAAAAATTCTTAAACCAGAGAATTTTGATATGGCTAGACTGAAAACAGTGTAGGGGTTTTAGTGGAGTGCAAGTTGAATATGAGACAAAAGCTGGCATAGTAGCCAAGAAAGTTAATGAGATTTTGGGCAGCTATGAGAAAGGCACAGTTAGGTGGTACAATGCATAGAATACCAGCTCTGAACTCAGAATCCTGCCTCAGACACTTATTAGCTATGTGATCCTAGGTAAGTCCTTCTCCCCCCCCCCAAAAAAAAAGCACAGTTTCTGAGACTAAGGAGATGATGGATAACCTTGTTGTCCTCTGCAATGATTAGACCACATCAATATTGTGTTCAGTTCTGTGTACCTTTAGGAAGGATATTGATAACCTGGAGAGCATCCAGAATGGGGCAACCAGGATGGTAAAAGACCTTGGGACTATTCCTTTCAGTCAAAGTCACTGGAGAGTTAAAATGCCTGAAAGGCTGTGCTAAGAGAAGAGGGATCGTTTTTGTTTAGGTAAGGTGGAAATTAGAAAAAGGCAGACTTGAGTAAGCTATAAGGAAAAACTCCTTTGTAAGTGGAACTATCCAAAAGTAAAATGAGTTATCTCAAGTGTGGGATTCCTTCCACTAGAGATCTTTTTTTTTAATAGGAGCATTCTCCTTATTTATTTATCCTTTCTTGTTTTTTCTCACAGCTGAGTATAGAGGGAAATTAATTAGCTTAATAGTGATTTATAAGAACCTAATTTGAAAGACTTACTCTTTCTGGAAAAAGAACCTACATGTGCAAAAATGTTTGTAGCAGCTCTTTTTGTAGTGGTGAGGAGCTGGAAATTGAGTGGATGCCCATCAGTTGGAGAATGGCTAAATAAGTTATGGAATATGAATGTAATGGAATATTGTTGTTCTATAAGAAATGATGAGCAGGCTGACTTCAGAAAAGTCTGGAAAGACTTATATGAACTGATGTTGAGTGAAGTGAGCAGAACCAAGAGAAAGTTGTATACAGTCACAACAAGATTGTGTAGTGATAAATTATGGAGACTTGGCTTTTTTCAACAGGGAGGTGATTCAAGACAATTCCAATTGACTTGTGATGGAGAGTGCTATGCACACCCAGAGAGAGAACCATAAAGACTGAATGTGGATCAAAGCATTTTAAACTTTTTTTGGTTGTTGTTTGGTTGATTTTCTTTCCTTTCTCATGTTTTTCCCCTTTTTATTTGATTTTTTTTTGGTGCAGCATGGCAAATATGGAAATATGTTTAGAAGAATTGCACATGTTTAACCTAGATTGGATTGCTTTCTGTCTTGGGGAGAGGGGACGGAGGAAGAGAGAGAGAAAAATTTAGAACACAATGTTTTGCAAAAGTGGGTGTTGAAAACTATCTTTGCATGTATTTCAAAAAATAAAATACTATTTAAAAAAAGATTTACTCTTTCTAACCTGAATAAATCTGGATTATGGATTAACTTTGAATTTAAGTCTCCACTAGAGATCTTCAAGCAGAAGCTGGTGGACCACATAGATGTGATTTGGTAGAGAGTCTTTTTCAGGTATGTGTTGACTTAGATGCACGGACATGCTGGAGCTACTTGTTCCTTCTTGGGAAAGCCATTTATCAAATTTTCTGCATGAGGATCAAAAGCCCCCAAATCAGCAAATGCCATAAATCACAGCATGATTTATTTTTTATTTTTTGTTAATGTCCAGACTTGAGAAAAAGATGGAGAAAATATTAATAACAAAGATCAATTATAAAAGGGTGCCCTCCATTTTTGGAAAGTTGGTTGTTAAATATTTTACTAGCATACCTCTGGCTCTACTCTTTTAACTCTGAAATTCTGTGTTTTGATGAGGTATATCTGTGTAGATATTTGAAATTTCAAAAAACATTTCTTTTGAATTCATTTTGTGGGCACTGGGCAAACTCCTGAGTGATTCTATCAAAGCAATATTTTCTGGAGACTGATCTGGTAGCACAATTCAGGAGAATACTTATGCTTCCAGGAAGAAAGAGATTGGGATAGAGAGAACTGAGGATGGAGAAAAATGGAAATTCAATTAATTTAAATTCAACAAATAGTTATTTAAGGCACAGTTAGTTGCTAGGAAAACAAAGACAGATGAAAAACAAAACGTTCCTTGCCCTCATAGAGTTTACATTCTAGTTGAAAAATAAATCTGGTTACCAAAGGTATTCTGAATCAGAAAAGAAAGAATTAGAGACTGACTTGAATGAAGAAAGGAAAGAAAAAGGAAGGATTAATCCTGTCTGAGTGATGAGAGAACAATAAAATCCCACTTGACTCACCAAAAAGTTTAATATAATTTTGTACTTTTTTTTCTTTAAAATCCAGGGCAGGGGCAGCTAGATGGCACAGTGGATAGAACACTGACCCTGAAGTAAGGAGGACCTGAGTTCAAATGTGACTTCAGACACTTAATACTTCCTAGCTGTGTGACCCTAGAGAAGTCACTTAACCCCAATTGCCTAAAAAAATCATAAAAAAAATAAATTTAAAAAAAATCTAGGGCAATTGCTCTCAGAGGTTCATATTTGTTCTTGTCTGCTGTTTCAGGGATCTAATTAAGCCAAATATTCATGGAATTCAGTAACCTCAGAACTCTCAGACAAGAAAAGAAATCTTTTCTTACTTCCTGAACAGAGACTGGTCCCTCTGTTCTAAAAAATCTCTTCTAGCCACTGCATTTCTCTTTTTTTATTTATTCCTCTATCAAAAACAATCTTTCAGAATATAACAAAACTCAGCTTATTTTTGAGATAACAGAAAAAAAAAAGTCCATCATAAAAGTACAAATGGGAAGCTTCATAAGAGTAAAAGATGCTGGTTCACTAGGAAGTAAATGGGGAGGAGGTTGGGAGTAAAAGGAGAGGGGTAGAGTAAGAAATAGAAAAATTCACCAAGTCCCAGCAGTACCTTGAGGAAGACATTGTCAGTTCTGTATACTCTTTAAGTGCCTTGGTCTCTGATTAGAAAGCCAAGTCTGGCTCTAGCTGCTCAAGAGTAAAGTCAACTGGATTAGCAGTATTCTTTGCTTGCCATTGTTTTTCCTGGACTTCCTGAGCCTGACATTTTCTCCTTCTCCTGGAAAACTATACTTTCCAGCCGTCACTGTGGCTGACCCATTCTGTATATCACTTTTAAAATACCATTAAGAGAAAAAAAAAAAAAGGAAGGAGCTGATTTAAAGGGAGTAGTTGGGAGGAAAAAAGGAGATGGCAAAGATGAGTTCAGTTTTAGACATGTTCAGTTTTTAACGATAACATATCAAGCTGGATATTCTTTTATTATTATTATTATTTTATTTACAGTTTTTTAATTATTGTTTTATTCACAGTTTTTATTTATTATTTATTTATTTTCTTTTCAAGTTGGATATTCTTGCCAAGCAATTCGCACTATGGGACTAGAGTCTGGAAAAGTGATCATAGCTACTACCTACTAGGAACAGTATGTGATTCTTTTCTTTCTTTCTTTCTTTCTTTCTTTTTTTAAAGCTATTGCCAAATTCAACCCTTTTTTTCCATGATGGGAACCTAATCTCATCAAAATAGGCTTATTTCCCAGGAGGATGAAATTTGGTTCAGACAGTTAAGTGTAAAATCTGAGTTATCTACTATACTTACTTTATGGGAGGGTTGAGCTGAATAATCTAACCTAGTAACCTGAATAACCTAATCTTTGGACTAGAGTAGCTCCCATAGATCTGGTCATGGGACATGCTTCCAGTAGACTCTATTGATCTTCATTCATATATATTCTTCCCCACTGGACCATAAGCCAGATGCCAAGCTTCTTGAGAAACACCCAAAGTCCAACAGATCAGAGGCATTGCCTGACCACCCCATTACCTATGGAATAACTTCTTCATGCTTATATAGTAGGTCTTATCAAAATCTTCCTCTCCTTCAGTATTGGCTTCTGTGGTGGGAAAATTGGACTCTTCCCTTTTAGAAGGATTTTGACAAGTAGCTTGGAATAATTTGCATAGTTGTTAAAGAGAGAGTGTTCTCAACAAATCCAGTTTCTTCATCTAGAAAATGGGAGGTTTAAATTAGATGAACTCTTAAGTACCCTTCAGTTCTAAATGTATTATTTTTGGTCCAGTGATACAAGGAATTTACTTATTTCAACATTAACAATTATCACCTGACCCTCATTTTCTTTTTATTTATTTATTTATTTATTTTCTGACCCTCATTTTCTGAAAGCCAAGTATATTACTTTTTTATCTCTACCCAGGATTCCCTGATATCCTTAAGGAGAATGGGGGGAGATTATGGGTCTAAAGTCTCAGCAAACGGCTCCACTGATCGTGTTTCCTAAGCGTAGCATGTGAGGTCCCCTGTACCCCAATTCCATTTAACTACTAACAGTTGGACTACCTTTTACAAAGGAATATTTATTTCAAAGGTATAATATACAAACTTCATAGAACATGAGAGGCATAATTCTGCTCCCTACCATCTCTACCTCTGGGGACTGACTGAAAGGGGATTTAGCCTTGGTTCCTATAGAACAAAGTGTCTTAAATTGTGGATTGCAACCCTATATGGGCTGTAACTGAATGTGGGGGTTGCAAAATTATGATTTATTATCAGTAAATGTTTGCTTTGTATTTTACATGCCTAGATATCTGTGTAAAAATTTCTTGGGTGAAAAGGGGTTGTGAATGAAAAAAGTTTAAGAAGCCCTGCAATAGGACACACAGTCCAAGTTCCCCACCCTGGTTTGGAATCCCAGGAACCTTGACTTTTCAGGTCTTGCAAGCTAGGCTCTGCCTGAAATCTTGTCTCCAAAGATGCTCAAAACTCCCGGGTCAATGGGGATCACCACTGGCAGTTGAAAATGAGGACAAAGGAAACAAAACACCCCTAGACCCATTTCTGAGGGGTAAAACCAGGATAAAAGAGGAAGCTTGAGGGAAGGAAAGCAATTCTTCCCTTCTTACCTGGGTCAGTTCATGACCATGACATCAATGAACTTCATCCTCTGAAGGTAGTAGGAAGGAACAAGGCAGAGAAATACTGGACGCTCTCATTTATTTAAAAAATGCAGCCTTTCCAGCTTCACAGCTCATTAAAGGAAGCTATCAGAATCTATTTGGTAGAAATTTAGGGAGGCTCCATGATGGGAAGTTTGTGTATGCATAAGCAAATTCTATCAAAGACCTATGATTTTATCAGTATGGGTGCTTTCTCCATTGATCCAGAGGACAACCCTTCTATAATCACCCATACATTGCCTGGTAATGAACCTCTCTAAACTTAACCAGGATGATCCTAGGACAACATTTATGGTTCACTGTGGGGCATAAAGTCTTTCTAGCTTGGTAGAACCAAACAGATATTGTATTGGGATAGTCTTCAAGAACCTAGGATTACTACTATGCCATAATGAGCCATTGAAGCAATGCTTCTAATGGACTTACATAGAATCAGTTAGTCTGGCAACAAGTATTTAAATGTCTATTGTGCTTAAATGCTGCAAATACAAAGAAAGGCAAAGGATGGTCCCATTCTTCAAGGAGTTTACAATCTAATGGAAGAGACAACATAAAAACAGCTCTGTACATGATTGAAAATGACTGAACAATTGTTTTCTTGGCTTTGCTTATTCCATTCTGCATCAGTTCATCAGATCTTTCCATGCTTTTTTGTAATCATCACACAAAAACATCTTACAGCACAGTAATATTCCATGGCATGCACATACCAAAATTTATTTATTCATTCCCCAATTAATAGACATCTACTTTGTTTCCAGTTTTTAGCTGTCACAAAAAGTGATGCTAAAAATATTTTGGAGTATATAGGGACTTTGTTTTTTTTTTTGATGGCTTCTTTAGGGTTTGAGGCCAGTATGAGGCATAAAAGTTGGACAGACATAATTTTGGGGTAATTAACCATTTTATTGATTATGGCTAATGAATAACTAATAAAAGGATGGTCATATGGCTTTTTCTTGTAAACCAAAGACCCCTCATAGAAGCCTCTTGAAGTTTATATACTCTTGGAAGAGTGGTTGTTCCCAACAGCAGGAAATCAACTCCGACTGGTTAATAATTAATGAGAGAATGAATATTATAAGGAGAAGTAGGACATTTTAGTGATGACCTGGGTAACATAACTCTGATCACATCAGTCATGGGCAAAGAGATTTTGTTATAGCTTTAATATTGAATTTACTAAATTTATATTTAGAATTTTCTATGGCATATCATATAAACTGTTGATCTAAACTTAATTTCTGTCAGATTATTTCCTAGTATTCCTAGCAGTTTTAAAAAATTAAATTAGGAGGTTTTTTCCTATGAATTCATGTTTTCTATTTTATAACTTATTTACTGGGTTACTGAATTCTATTATTTCTGAATCTCCCTTACCTAGTCTGTTCCATTTTTTATTTATTATTTAACCAATACCAGATGACTTTGAGGATTGCTGCTTTATAATATAGTTTGAGGTCTAAAAGTATAATTCTTTTATTCTTATTTCTTTTAATAATTTTACTAGATATCTTAGATAATTTTTATTCTAAATCAATTTTGTTATTATTTTATCAGGTTCTATAAAATAACTCATTGGTAATTTGATTGATATTGCATTAAAGTATAAATTAACTTTGGTAGTATTGTTAAAGTTTTATTGAATTCTCCTGTAGGTCCATTAGGACCAGGAGTTTTTCTTTGGTAGTTACTTTGTAGCTAGATCTAGTTCTTTTTCTGAGATTCAGTTATTTATATTTGGTTGTGTTTGGTCTTCTGGTTCTTTAGATATTTTATGCTTTTGAAAGTATTCCAGTATTTCTTTCATGTTCTCAATTTGTTAACATGTAACTGTGCATAATATGTTGAAATTATTCTTTTTATTACTTTTGATTTTTGCTGAGATTTCACTTTGCTCACTTGCTATATTGTTGACCTGATTTTCTGCTCTTTTCTTTTAAATCAGATTAGTTAATAGTTTTATCAATTTTATTACTCTTTTCAAAGAACCAGCTTTTATTATTTATTTATCACTTCCATGGTTTTTTGGTTTATTTCCAACTTATCTTTTCTCTAATTTTCAACATTTACTCTTTTCTGCTTATTTTAGTTTTATTTATTTGTTCACTTTCACATCTTAAAATGTATATTCCATTTGTTAATTCCTCTTTTTCCTTTCTCTTAATATATGTTGATAAGAATGTGATTTTTCCTTTTGAGAATTATTTTAGTTGCATCCCAGAAATTTGGTTATATTGTTTTATCATCATCATTTTATTTTACATAGTTATTTCTCTGTTTTGTTCTTTTACCCACTCATTATTTAGGATTTCATTATTAAGACTACATTTGGGCTTGTATTTTTGATTATAGTCCTTGAACCATTTTCTATTTTTATTATATTATGGGTTTTAAAGGATATATTAATTATGTTTCCCATGTTACATTTGTTTGCAATATCTCTATGTCCTAGAACATTGCTAATTTTTGTAAAAGTGCCATGCAATGATTAGAAATATGTAAGTTATTTTACTGTCCCTTTAAAAAATATAACATAAGTCTTTAAACCATAGTTTATGGCTGACACATAGTGTAGTTTCCCTATTTTTCTTTTTTGATTAAATCTATTTTAGCTTTCATTTTGTTTGAGATCATGATTACTACCCCTGCTTTTTTTTTACATAAATTCTACTCCTGATCTTTATTTTTTTGTGTATATCTCTCACTTTCATAGCATTTCCAGAAAGCAAAATATTGTTGAATTAAAACTTTTCTTTTTTTCTTTTCTCTTCTTTTTCTTTTTTCTTTTTTCTTTCTTTTTGCTGAGGCAATTGGGGTTAAGTGACTTGCCCAGGGTCACACAGCTAGGAAGTGTCTGAGACCAGATTTGAACTCAGGTCCTCCTGACTTCAGGGCTGGTGCTCTAACCACTGCACCACCTAGCTGCCCCCCCTTTTTTAATTAAAAAAATTTTTTTTGAATGAAAACTTTTCATCTGCTATCAGTTTCCATTTTATGGGTAAATTCATCCCATTCATATTATAAACTATATTTACTTGTATATTTTTCTTCTATTATTCTTCACTATTCTTTTCACCAATTTATCATATTCTTCCTCATTGCTTTGCTTTACTTCTAGCTACTACTTTGCCCTCCTATTCCCTGACCTATCTACAGCTCCAAGAATCCCTCCCTTCTCCTCTCTTCCTACCCAATTCCCTTGTCCTCTTATTTCTTTCTGAATTTAGAATTTTATATTCTCATATATATAAAATGTTGTTGTTCCCTTTTTAACTCATTCTTGGTGAGAGTTAGGTTTCAGCATTACCTATCCTCCCCCCTACTAGCTTCTTCTATATTTCAATTTTTTCATTTTTTTGCCTCATTTGTGTGAGACAATTGCTCCTTTTTCTCTCTGCCTGCAGTTTTTTAAAGAATAATCCCATTATACTCAGTTCAGCTCAAGCCTTTTTTTCAAACTACCCAAATAAAAATGATAGTCATAAAAGAACTGATATTTTTGTATATAAAAAGTAAGTGATTTGACATTATTGAGTCCTTTATAATTGTTTCTTAATTTTTACTTTATATTTCTCTTGGATGTTACATGTCAAAATTTCCCCTAAATTCTTCTGTTTTTGTCACAAATATCTGAAAGTCTTCCAGTTATATATATATATATATATACATATATATATATATATATATGTTCACATTTATAAATTTCAGCATTATACTTGGCTGGATAAGTTATCCTTGGTTGTGACCCCACCTCTATAGAATATAATACTCAAGACTTATGTAGTAGAGGTTAAGTCTTGTGTAATCCTTATTGTAGCTCCATAATATTTAAATTAGTTTTTTCCTTTTTGCTTCCAATATTTTCTCCTTGACCTGGGAACTTTGAAATTTGGCTATGATATTCTTGTAAGTTTTCCTCCTGGGATCTCTTTCAGGTAGTGATTTATAGACTTTTCATTATTATATTCCTTCTTAATACCCTTGATCTTTTTTTTTTTTTTAACATAATAAATTCTACTCCTGATCTTTACTTTACATTTATGTGTATCTCTCATACATCTTTTTAAAATGGAAAGTTAAGCTCATATATGTGGGGTAAGTCACCCTGGGATGCATCCTGAGCTCCATTGCCCTTCAGAACACATCATTCCATTCCCTCCTATGTTTTCTAGTGGGTGCAGAATAGTCTTGCATTATTTGACTTTCCTTTCCTTTGTATTTATTTATTTTTTTTCTTAAAGCTTTTTATTTGTGTAACATATGTATGGGTAGTTCCCCAGCATTGATCTTTACAAAGCTTTCCATTACAAATTTTACCCCCAGTCCCCTCCCTTCCCTAGATGGCAGGAAGTCCACTACATGTTAATAATGTTGAAATGCTTGAGAAGTTATGCAAGAAAAATCCTATCTACAAGAAAAAAAGAAAATCAGAGAAAGGCAACACAATGCAAGCAAATGTCAATAGAGATCATGAAAATGTTACGTTGTGGTCCATATTTCATATCCCTCTCTCAGGGTGTATATGGTTTTCTTCAGTGAACAATTGGAACTGGTTTG
>JAJPUD010008545.1:72235-87591 GCA_023553655.1 Myrmecobius fasciatus | reverse complement strand
TTTTCAGTGAATTGTTGTCTTTTTCCAATTCACCAATTTTGTTTTTCAGTTCACCATTTTTATTTTCCAGTGAATTGGTGATTTTTTCCAATTCACCAATTTTGTTTTTCAGTGAACTGTTTTCTTTTTCCAATTCACCAGTCCTATTTTCCAGTTTTTGATATTTCTGTTGCCCTGATCTCAATTTATTTCCCCATTCTTCTTCTAGCTCTCTTTTGAGATTCTTAATGCAATCATCCAGGTAAGCCTTCTGAAAGGGAGACCAACTTAAGTCTGCCTTTGTGGCTTCATCTGGGATTGTTTTCATAATGTCAGGATCTGGGGACTGTTCTATTTTTTCTCCGTAAAAGCTTTCTATGGTGAGAGCTCTCTTCTGCTTCTTGCTCATGATTTAAAGTTGGGATATTGGTCAAAAGCCGAGAAAACTGCAACAATTTATATTTGCCCTGGGGCAGTTTGCCGAGTTGACTTCCGGTCTGAGGCTGGTCGGGCTAGATTTGCACCAGGACCACGTTTTCAGCTTTTCTCAATCCACCCCCTTCCAAAGGCAGATCTGCCAAAGCACCTGCCCGCAAGCAGAGCAAAGTGGCCCAGGCGTCTCCCAGGGGCTTCCTGGGTGCCCAAAATCCGCCCCTCTATCGCAGCCCTGACTTCCGCCCCGGCTGGAGTCCGATCGCGACCGGAGGCCGATTTCCCCTGAGGCTAACCTTCTCCGGAGTTCTTTCAAGGTAGATCTTTTATAGAAGTGCGTTGTAGTCCAAATGCTTGGTGAGGACCTCACTCAGGAACCAGTTTTAAGGCTTACTTTCTGGATTTGAGGGAATTGTCGGAGGGAGTTCACAGAGAAAGCTGTCCGCAGTTCGCCATCTTGGCTCCGCCCCTTCCATGCTCTATTTTTTCAACCAATCTACTACTGACTGGGGAAATGCATATTAAAACAACTCGAAGGTTAACACCTCACACCTATCAAATTGGCTAAGATGACAGGAAAAGATAATAATAAATGTTAGAGAAAATATGGGAAAACTGGGACTTATGTATTGGTGATGGAGTTGTGAAATGAACCAATCATTCTGGAGAACAATTTGGAACTATGCCCTAAGGGCTATAAAACTATGCATACTCTGATCCAGTAGTGTCACTACAGTATTCCAACGAGATCATAAAAAAGGTAAAAAAAACCGACATGTGCAAAAATGTTTGTAGCAGTTCTTTTTGTGGTGGCAAAGAATGGAAAATGAGGAATGGCCGAATAAGCTATAGTATGGAAAAGTAATGGAATATTACTGTTCTGTAAGAAATGCTGAGCAAGCTGATTTTACAAAAAACTATAAAGTTTTACATGAACTGCTGCTGAAGTAGAACCAGGAAAACATCATATATAACAACAGCTAGACTGTATGATAATCAAATATGACTGACTTGGCTTTTCTCAGAAATTTAGTGACCCAAGGCAATTCCCATAAACTTTGGATGGAAAATGCCATCTGCATGCAGAGAGAGAACTATGGAGACTAAATGCAGATGGAATCACACTATTTTCATCTTTTTTTTCCCCCATTTTTTTTCCTCTTGGTTTTTCCCTTTTGTTTTGATTTTTTTTGTCCCAACATAATTCATATGGAGATATGTGAAAAATAAATGTACTGTATAACCTAAAATAATTTAATTTAAAAAATTATTCCAAAAAGCTTTAACCAAACTGGCTAAGGGACTCAAGACACACAAAAAAGTCAAAAACTTCTGTCCTTGAGGTTTGTTCTTAAAAGAGCTGCTGTCTAAGCATCTATTGACTCACTGGATTTCCTCAAATGGCAATAAGAATAGTAACAAAAAGGAAAGATGCCACTTAGGTACTTTAAGATTTACATGTTACACAAACACTATTTCCTCATTTATGATGATGTTCCCAGGCCTCTTATCTGATTCAGGATCCCAGCTACACTGCTGATCACATACTCTAGGGAGTTAGGGACTCAATCACTCACTATGCAAACCACTTTTAAAAATGTTTCCAATTAAAAAAATCTTTTGCTGATATGCTGTTTTTCATCATCTTCATTTCAAAATACAGCACATCACTATTTAGATAACTATTCTTTTTCTTTTTCCCCCTGAGGCAATTGGGGTTAAGTGACTTGCCCAGGGTCACCCAGCCAGGATGCATTAAGCGTCTGAGACCAGATTTGAACTCAGGTCCTCCTGACTTCAGGGCTGGTGCTCTATCCACTGCGCCACCTAGCTGCCCTTGACAGGTATTCTTTTTAACAAAAAAAGTAACAGGCAAAAAAGCAGTTCAGCAGACCCAAATGATCCAGTGACTACATCTCACAGTTATGTTCCCCACTGCCCATCTTTAGCATCTACCTTTGTAAAAGAGATCTGCCTTCTCATCTATTTTCTGGGGCCAAGCTTGGTCATTCTAATGATAGTTTTCAGTTTTGTTTTGTTGATTCTACTTACATTGTTATGGTCACTGAATATATTGTTTTCCTGGTTCTGTTCTCTCATAGTTTTTACATAAGCTGTCCGGTATTTCTCTGAATTCCTTACAGTCACCATTTCATATGACATAGTAATATGCCATTGCATTCATCTATCACATTTTATGCAATCATTCTCTCTCTCTCTCTCTTTTTTTTTTTTGCTGAGGCAGTTGGGGTTAAGTGACTTGCCCAGGGTCACACAGCTAGGAAGTGTTAAGTGTCTGAGCCCAGATTTGAACTCAGGTCCTGCTGACTCCAGGGCTGGGTACTCCATCCACTGCACTACCTAGCTGCCCCTTAAGGAATCATTCTCCAAAAGATGGGTATCTAATTTTATTAATAGTTCTTTACTACCACAAAGAATTTTATGAAGATGTTTTAATTTGCTCAATGAGGATGTGAGCTCCTTGGCAGTATGGACTGTTATGCTTTCCAATGGTATGCCCAAAATTTGGCACACAGTGTTTAATAAAAGCTCTTCACTTTTTCCATAAGAAACTTTATTTTCTGTCTTTTAACTACTTGGGATATATGCCTAACAGTGAGAGATCGATGGGTCAAAGAGCATGGGCCACCTTCTTTTGTTCTACACCATCTTTCTTTGTAATCTCATCAGTTCTCCTGGATTCAATGATCACTTCTAGGCAGTTGATTCCAAGGCCATCTATTCAGCTGCCTGGTTACTCTCTTGAGCCACAGACACACAATAACCACTATCTCCTGGATATCTCCAGTTGGATGTTCCCTAGCTTCAATTCAACATGTCCAAAACACAGAACTCATCATCTTTACCCACAAAACCCTTCTCTTTCCCACAATTACCCCATCACTGCTGAAGATACTAGTATCCTCCCAATCAGCCTCAACTCCTCACTCTCTACTCAATGCCTTGCCAAAATCTTGTTCCCTTCTCAGATTGCCTCCCATCTATTCTGTATACTCTTCTCTGTACCTAGCTAGTTCCGGGTTGTCTTCTCCCTTAAAATGTGAGCTCATTGGGGCAGGGACTATTGTTTTGACTTTATTTGTATTCCCAGTGCTTAGCACATTACTGACCTTAAGAGATTTTTAGTAAATGCTTTTTGAATGATTCCCTCTGCTCTCTGTCAATTCCCTTTTAGAGTTCTAGCTCTCTAAGAAGTGGCAGACAGGTTAAGAGGAAGCAGCAAAGTTCCCTACCTCATAGCTTTGCCACCAGTTAGGGATGTTGGGCCGCAGCTTTTGGTCACATACTACCTTCCGCATTTCTTCAATGGAAGGATCGGAGGGCACAAGATCATAATATGGAAGCTGATATTCCTCATGGATTCCTGGGAAGGAGAGATTTATTTGATTTGTCAGCAAGAAAACAGAGTGATGGATATTTCCTCAAAAATCAATGTGATGATTCAAGACTTTTTTTTTTCTTTTTAAAGGAAAATAACAATGAAGAAACCCAGCAAGCTGATGATGTACTAAGCTAAGGAGAGGATACAATTGTATGGGAAGCACTTGAATTATGTGAAGCTTGTACTGTAAGTATCTAAGGGCTTCACTGAGAAATTAGAAGCAAGGTGACAATAAAAAGAGAACCAGTTCTGATTCTCAGGAACATGGGTTTGATTCATGGATCTAATACTACAGGACTCTGAGTTAGTCACCATCTCTCTGAGCCTCAATTTCCTCATGTGTAAAATGGGAATCATACTGGTACTACCTACTTCAGAGGATTATTGTTTAAAAAAAAAAGTGTTTTGTAAACCTTAAAGCACTATACAACTACAAGGTGATATTAAATATTATCTCAAAATATACACTATTTTTGGTATATCCTAAGCTCATTCTTACAGATGAACCTACTATATGACACAACAAATAAGTAGCTTTTCCATAGCCAAAATGTTGCATAGAAGAATAAAGACAACTTATAATAAAATATTCTTCATAAATAAGTTATTTATATAAGTAAAATACACATTAAAATGTATAAATAAAATGTATCTTCATAAAATCTGCATCAGTGCACCTATCCAATCCATTGTTCTTCTGGGAATATCATTTGTGACTTATGGTTACAGGTCCTCATTACTTCCAGAATATGAAAGTTTAAAGATGCAGAACACAAATGGGGAGAGGCTTCTGCTGAGAGTCCATAAGAAGCCAGGGTATAGGGAAAGGAGTAGGACATCATAGGGCAGAGAAAACTTCTCATGTTCTTTTATCATTCATGAACTTTTTTTCACTCTGCCAGGATGCTTTGTATCAGAGTTGAATGGCACTGAGACAAACAATATCCATAGCTTAGAGATCAATAAATGAGGATATGAAATACTGGATCCAGGGAAGAGCTCTAAAATAATACTATGCCACACCCACCCAGAATAATCCCTAAATTCCACAGGTAGCTATGGCCTAATTAAAAACAATGTTTTATATAATACAGTGACCTAATAAGAGAATTGTAATAGGAAGTTAACAAAATCTGCCAGAAAATTCTGGATGCAAGAATCTCATTCCTTTGCTGAGAGTTGGGAGTATGATTCTCACCCCCAAATCATACATCCTGAAAAGAAAGGTGTTAAAGAGTGCAGTCAAATATCAACCACAGCTGAACTAAAAGTTCTAGAATTCTGAAGAAACTAAAAAGGATACCTCCTGAATTGCATCTTCGGGCAATCTCCCAATATACCAACCCTAAGGCATAAATATCAGCACATTTGAAAGAATCAAAGTGTTTCATGTTGATGGTTTCATCCAGCACTTCAGGAGCCATATATCTGAAATGGTAATGTGAAAAGAATATGATGATTTCTGGAAGAATATAAATAATGTACTTCTCTACTCAGTAATAACAGTCAATTTGATGATTTTTCTTTTCAAATGAAGATACTTTCAAGGACTCTGGATAAAGGAGGGAAGGACATGATTATCATCTCCATTTTCATAGGATTATAAAGGTTTTGAACAATACTGTATTTCTGAATTTTTTAAAACACATTGGTGTTTTATTTATTCTGGACTTATATTTGGTCTTTTCATCATGAACTTTTTAAGCTTTTATTAAGCTGCCATTCTCAGCGTAGAGATTATTAGAAATCTTCTCAGACTCCAGACTCTGAAAACATTGATGTGAGCACTAAGGCCAGATACAAGTGTAATGATTCAGGGTAGGCTGGTAAAAGGAAGAATTGGTATGAAATAAAAGTCATATTATATTACCTGCTGTATTCTGAGCCCTGAGCTTTCTAATCTCTATGCCTTTGGTCACACTATTCCTTCTGTTTCAACTGCCGTCTTATAATCAGATATATAGAACTGTGCAACTGGATAATTGACAATTTCTTTGAAAAAAATTGATACATTTCATTTTTATATAAGATACTTAACTCCCTCACCCTCTACAAAATTCACTTGTCAACAGGAGAGATACAAAGAGCATCTTCACTTTAGATAATATAGTACTACTGACGGTAGAGTTTTGTGGTTTCTAAATATTATTTATGTTTAATTCACTGAATTTACACTTTTTTGTATATAGCAAGCCTTTCCCCCTCTACAAGGATATCTTGTTTCCTCAACTAGATTTTAGGTTCTCTATTTTAGGTTGTCTAAGGGCAGGACCTACATCTTTCTCTGTATTTCATTTTCTTCCCTTTGATGAAGCTCTTTACAGAGGGGACTAGTTTATGCATACTGTTTTATTAAATCTAAAACCACAACTGTGGAATTATGCCCAAAGCACTATGTCTTTACTGGATCTCTATTCCAAAAAGATCATAAAAAAAGGGAAAAGGATCTACAGGTGCAAAAATGTTTGTAGCAGCCCTTTTTGTAGTGGCAAGGAATTAGAAACTGAGTTAGAGAACAGCTGAATAAATTATGATTTATGTAATGGAATATCATTGTCCTCTATAAGAAATGATGAATAGGCCAATTTTAGAAAAGCCTGGAAAGATTTATATGAACTGATGCTGAGTGAAGTGAGCAGAACCAGAAGGACATTGTACACAGTAACAAGAAAATTATAATGTGATGATCAACTCTGATGGATGTGGCTCTGGCTCTTTTCAACAGTCAGGTGATACAGGCCAAGTCAAACAGAGTTGTGATGAAGAGAGCTATCTGCATCCAGAGAGAGGACTATGGGGACTGAATGTGGATCACAACATAGTATTTTGATCTTTGTTGTTATTGTTGTTTACTTGTTTGTTTTTTCTCACTTTTTTCTTTTTTGTTCTGATTTTTTCTTGTACAGCATGTTTATGTTTATATGATAATATGTTTAGAAGAAATGAATATATTTAACCTATGTTGGATTACTTGTTATCTAGGGAAGGAGGAAGGTCAGGAGAAAAATATGGAACACGAGATTTTGCAAGGGTGAGTGTTGAAAACTATCTTTACACATATTTTGCAAAATAAAAAGCTATTATTAAAAAAGTCTAAAGCCATATCCATACCTTTTGGTCCCCACCCTTTGATTTGGGGCAATGTCAATAGTATCAGTGCTCGAATCATGACGGACAGCAAGGCCTAAGTCAGCAATTGCACACATTCCATTTTTCTTCACCAAGATGTTCTTTGATTTCAAGTCTCTATGTGCAATTCCAGGCTTCCCTGACAAAGAAAACAGGATCTCTTAAAAGGACAAATAATCCAGCACTGTTGGTTAAGTTCTAACTGGGCCAAGAGGGATGTTCTCTAGTATATATGTATGTCAAGAACAAGACTAAGAGCTAACAGATGACTCATGCTTCTTTTTGGTAAGGGCGAGACCCTTTGAACTTCCTCCTAATTCTTAAATTCTATAAATTTGTCCATTATCAAGGCTGGCAATGGCTGTCTCCCTGATTATCAACTGAGCCACAAGAGAAAAAAACAATAAGTCTACAAAACACTTGGGCTTTCTGATAAGTTTATGGTATAGGCCTGAGTATCCAACCTACCAACATACTCCTGACCTAGCTTTCCCCCTTGACACACTTAAGTAATTATTTCATGGATATCTCCGCTGATAGCATGTTCATCGGTCTCATCTCTGCTGATAGCATGTTCATCGGTCTCATCAACATCATTAAATTATAAATTCCTACCCTTTAATAGGCTTCCTACAGGATTACACATGAAACCATCTAATAAATATTTGGCCAATGGATCACAAAATCTTACTACCTAATAACAGGTAACTAAATAGAAAGCTATTTGATCATCTGAGGCCAGGTCTAAACAAAAGTAAAAAAAAAAAAAAAAAAAAAAAAGATTAAACCCTAGCCTACTTCATACTGAGCATAAAGAACATATAGTCTAATTTAATGAGAAGAAAGATTAATTCTTTTAGTGGCTGTTAATTAGTAGTGTACAACTTTAGGTTGGGATAAAAATCAGAAAGATAAAAGTCCTTTCAAGGATTACCTAATTTCTTTCCTCCTTTACTGTGGCCACTTACCCTGGGTACCTACAATCTCCATGTGTAGGTGTGCCAATCCACTAGCAGCAGACAAAGCCAGCTTAATCATCCCCTCGATAGTCACTGTATACCGATTAAGGTAATCAAATAAGGAACCATGTTCGTGATAATCAGAAACAAGCCATAACTGGGTCCATGTACCATTATCTGCAGGCAGAACCAAAGAAGGCTTTTTAGAAAGTCACAGCTATTGGTATAGAATGGGACAGAAAAGGAAATATATGAGGAATAGGAAAATGAGAGACATCAGTTTGTAAAATTGTTTACATTGATTCCTTCCACATTTTTCAGTTACCTCCACTTTATAAAAATCACCTTGCCAGTTAAGTGGAGGATAAATTGGAGTGAAAAAAGGATGAAGTGGGAAGTCAATCAACTAGACATTTATTAAGTACCTACTACATGCCAAATACTATACTCTTATTGTACCTAAGAAGAGCAAAAACCAGTTCCTGCTCTCCAGAATCTTACAGTCTAATGGAGGAGACAACACACAAACAAATATGTACAAACAGGATATATAAAGCTTAAATTGAGGGTAATCTCAGAAAGAAGGTTAGAAAGTTATCATGGTAGCATGGATGACAGCCTGGAATGGAAATGGAGAAAACGGGGTGAGATATATGAAAGATATTGTAAAAGAAGAGATGATGAGATTTTGCAATGGATTGATATGCAAGGTAAAGTACAAAGAGAGGCAAAGGATGACAGTGAGGTTGTGAGACTGGGTAACTAGGATGATGGTACTGTCAACAAGTAACAGGAAAATTAGGAAGGGAAGAGGATTTTGTGGCAAAAGATAATGAGCTCTGTTTGGGATATGTGGAGTTTAAATTGCTCAAGGGATATCTAGTTGAAGATGTTCAAGTCAGGATAGGAAACCAGGCATCTGGATAGACAGGTCTTGGAATCATCTGCATAGAAGTGATCAACAAATCCATAGGAATTGATAAGATTCCAACTTGAGATAGTACACAGCAAACAGGGAAGGTCCAGTACAGAGCCTTGCAGACCAAGCCACTCTTAGTGGAAATGATACCACTTTTAAGAAGACAGCCATTAGAAGGAGGAAGGCCAGACAGGTTAGAAGACAAGGAGAGGATAAGAAGTAGAAAAACCAAGTATGGACAGCTTTTTTAAGGAATTTAGCTGAGAGGAGGAAGAGAGAGATAGAATAGTAGATAGTGGGAGTAGGGATGCTACATACATCAATTCAGGGTTGTGTCATTTGTTTTTTTAAGAACATGGAAATACGGGCATATCTGTAAGTAGCCAGTAGATAGGGAGAGATTGAAGATGAATGTGAGAATAAGAGTGTGAGCAACTCCAAAGAAGATGGGATCAATTACTTTGGTAAAGAGAAGTCACTTCTTTATTCAAGACCAGATTAAGGAGGATATCACAGAAGATGTTCGAATGATATGATGGGAGATAAGATGTAAGGGGAGTTTCAAACCAGTTCCAATTGTTCAGTGAAGAAGGCCATATATACTCAGAGAGAGGGATATGGAATGTGGACCACAACACAACATTTTCATTCTATCGATGTTTGCTTGCATTGTGTTTCCTTTTTCTGATTTTTTTTTCTTGTACATACAATTTTTCTTGAACAAAAATGATAAGTGTGGAAATACATATACATATATTCTATTTGTCAAGTATTTTAACATAATTAACATGCAGTGGATATCCTGCCATCTAGGGGAGGGGAGGGGGCTAGGGAGGAAAAATTTGTAACAGAAAGCTTTGTAAGGATCAATGTTGAAAAATTACCCATACATATGTTTTGCAAATAAAAAGCTTTTAAAAAAAAGGGGGAAAGGGGGAGCTCTCCAAGTATAGTCTAAATTTTTTTGAAGTATAAGGCAAAATTCTCAACTAAAAGGGTGTTGTGGAAGGCTTGAGTAGTGTTGTGAATATCTGGCACACTGATTTTGGAGAGTGGATAGCAAAGCAATTAGGGAATAATAGAGTGTATGCCTTATGACAGTGAGGGCCAAAATGAGATCAGAGAAAATTTATAGCAGATTCACCTGCATTCATAGCAGAGAAAAGATCTTGAAAGAATCCTTTCTTGATTAGTAACTGTCTATTTAAGAACACTATTTCAAGAAAGCCCCATCTCAGTTCCACTGACCTTAGTAATTCTTGGTTGTCATCTCATCAGCTGCCTTGCTTTATTCTATTCTTTCCAGTACTGGAACTGTGATCCCTTACCATTTCTCTTGAAAGGGATTTACCTTTGTTGGCAAAGTTGTAGACTGATCCAACCATTCTGGAGAGCAATTTGGAACTACACTCAAAAAGCTATCAAACTGCGAATACCCTTTGACCCAGCAGTGTTTCTATTGGGCTTATATCCCAAAGAGATTTTAGAGGAGGGAAAGGGACCCACATGTGCAAGAATGTTTGTGGCAGCCCTTTTTGTAGTGGCTAGAAACTGGAAACTGAATGGATGTCCATCAATTGGAGAGTGGCTGAATAGATTATGGTATATGAATGTTATGGAATATTATTGTTCGGTAAGAAATGATGAGCAAGATGATTTAAGAAAAGCCTGGAAAGACATGAACTGATACTGAGTGAAGTGAGCAGAACCAAGAGAACATCGTACACAGTAACAACAAGATTATGCAATGATCAACTGTAATGGACTTGGCTCTTCTCAACTTCTCACTTCTCAGTGATTTAAGGCAATTCCAACAGACTTGGGATGGAAAATGCCATCCACATCCAGAGAAAGAACTATGGAGCCTGAATATGGATCTAAGCATAGTATTTTCGCTCTTTGTTTTTTTCTTTCTCTTTCTCTTTTGGTCTGATTTTTCTTGCACAACATGACAAATATGGAAATACGTTTATTTTTTAAATTAATTAAAGCTTTTTATTTACAGAACATATGAGTGATTTTTCTACATTGACCTTTGCAAAAAAATTTTTTGTTCCAAATTTTTCTCCTCCTTCCCCCTACCTCCACCCCTAGGTGGCAGGTAATGGAAATATGTTTAAAAGAACTGTGCATTATTTAACCTATATCAGGTTACTTGATATCTTGGAGAAGAGGAAGGTAAGGGAGAAAAGGAGGAAGAACATTTTGGAATACAAAGCCTAATAAAAACAAATGTTGAAAACTATCTTTACATGTATTTGGAAAATAAATTACTATTGAAAATTTTTTAGGGAGCCAAGATGGTGGAGATCAGACAGGAATCTCTGTAACCTCCTCTAACCTTCCTTTAAACCAACAACATATGAAGCCTCTAGACTGATTTTGAAGCAAAAAAATCCACAGTATCTGGAGGACAACATAATTCTAGAAGAAGATATTCTGGAAGAACTTCAAAACAGACCTCATACCTTAAAAAAAATGAATAAAAAACCAAAAAGAACTCTCACCATAGACAACTTTTATGGAGAGAGGGAAGAACAGACCTCAAATCCTGAGGCCCCTAAAGGTAAAGCAACTCCAGAAAAAGCCCCAAAGAGAGACACAAGCTGGACTCCATGTCACAAGACTTTCTTTGAAGATTACATAAAGGATCTTAAGAGAGAGTTAGAAGAATCATGGGGAAACAAAATGAGATCACTGCAAAATAAAATAGAAAAAATGGAAAAAAAGCAATGAACAAAAAAATGTAATTGGTCAATTGCAAAAGGAACTAAAAACAGTAACTGAAGAAAATAAGACATTAAAAATTAGAATCGAACAATTGGAAATTAATGACTCATCAAGACTTCAAGAATCAGTCAAACAAAAACAAAAAAATGAAAAGATAGAGAAAAACAACCGACCTGGAAAATAGATCTAGGAGAAACAATCTAAGGATTATAGGGCTTCCTGAAAGCCATGATGAAAAAAAGAACCTAGACACTATCTTCCAGGAAATCATAAAAGAAAACTGCCCTGATATTTTAGACCCAGAAGACAAAATACTTATTGAAACAATCCGCCGATCACCTCCTGAAAGAAACCCAAAAATTAAGTCTCCCAGAAATATAGTGGCTAAATTCCAGAACTATCATGCCAAGGAAAAGGTATTACGAGAAGCCAGAAAGAAACAATTTAAATATCGGGGAGCCACAATTAGGATCACACAGGACCTAGCAGCTTCTACTTTGAAGGATCGAAGGGCCTGGAATCAGATATTCCAAAGGGCAAAGGAACTTGGATTACAGCCAAGAATAAGTTACCCAGCTAGAATGAGCATTATCTTCCAGGGAAGAAGATGGTCATTCAATGATATAGGAGAATTTCACTTATTTCTACTGAAAAGACCAGAAATGAACAAAAAATTTGATCTACAAACACAGAACACAAGAGAAACATAAAAAGGTAACAAGAAAAAAAAAACTCTTGAGAACTATATTTATGTTATAGATACTTAGAGAATGAGGGTTGATTTTATGAATCTATTATTACATTATGATTATGATTACTGTGATTTTATGATTATTATGATATTATTGTGATTTTATGATTATTATGATATGATAAACTAAAAAAGAAATTAGAGGTAGAAAAGGGATAACACTGGAAGAAGAGGAAAAGGAGGTAAAATAAGGGAAATTACATCACATGTAGAGGCAAAGAAAACCTATAATGATTGAGGGGAAAAAAGGGAGGGGAATGAGAATTGGGTTAATCTCCATCTCATCAGATTTGGCTCTGAGGGAATAATAGACCTACTTATAAGGAAACAGGAGGGAAAGGGGGGAAAAGGGGTGGGTGGGGCTCTAAAGGGGAAGGATTGTTTGAGGGAAGTGGTTATCAAAAGCAAAATAGTAGGGAGGAGAGAAAGGGGATAAGAAAGAGAAAAGCATAAGCTAAGGTAAATAAGATGGCAGGAAATACAGAATTAGTTATTTTAACTATGAATGTGAATGGAATGAATTCTCCCTTAAAGCAGAAGCAGATAGCAGACTGGATTAAAAACCAGAATCCAACAATATGTTGTCTACAAGAAACACATCTAAAACACAGAGATACATACAGGGTGAAGGTAAAAGGTTAAAGCAGAATCTATTATGCTTCAGGTGAACAAAAAAAAGCAGGGGTAGCAATCTTGGTCTCAGACCAAGTAAAAGCAAAGATAGACTTAATTAAAAGAGACAAAGAAGGAAATTATATCTTTCTAAAGGGTACCATAGATAATGAAGCAATATCAATACTAAACATATGCACCAAGTGGTATAGCATGGAAATTCCTAGAGGAAAAGTTCAGAGAGGTACAAGAAGAAATAGACAGCAAAACTATAATAGTGGGCGATCTCAACCTCCCTCTCTCAGAACTTGATAAATCAAACCACAAAATAAATAAGAAAGAAGTTAAGGAGGTAAAGAAAATGTTAGAAAAGTTAGGTATGATAGATCTTTGGAGGAAATTAAATGGAGACAGAAAGGAGTTTACTTTTTTCTCAGCAGTCCATGGAACTTATACAAAAACTGACCATGTGTTGGGACACAAAAACCTCAAAATCAAATGCAGGAAGGCAGAAATAATAAATGTATTTTTTTCAGATCATGATGGAATAAAAATCACATGCAATATAAGGCCAGGAGAAAATAGACCAAAAACCAATTGGAAACTAAATAATTTTATCCTAAAGAATGAATGGGTGAAACAGCAAATTACAGACACAATTACTAATTTCATCCAAGAGAATGACAATAATGAGACAACATACCAAAATTTGTGGGATACAGCCAAAGCGGCAATATGGGGAAATTTTATATCTCTAGATGCTTATTTGAATGAAATAGAGAAAGAGAAAATCAATGAATTGGGCTTACAACTAAAAAAGCTAGAGAAAGAGCAAATTAAAAACCCCCAATCAAATACCAAACTTGAAATCCTAAAAATAATAAAAGGAGAGATTAATAAAAATGAAAGTAAAAAAATATTGAATTAATAAATAAAACTAAAAGTTGGTTTTATGAAAAAACCAACAAAATAGATAAACCTGTAGTTAATTTAATTAGAAAAAGGAAAGAGGAAAATCAAATTGTTAGTCTCAAAAATGAAAAGGGAGAACTTTCCACCAATGAAGAGGAAATTAGAGCAATAATCAGGAGTTACTTTGCCCAACTTTATGCCAATAAATTTGATAACCTAAGTAAAATGGAGGAATATCTACAAAAATATAGATTGCCCAGATTAACAGAAGAGGAAATAAATTACTTAAATAGTCCCATTTTAGAAAAAGAAATAGAACAAGTCATTAATCAACTCCCTAAGAAAAAATCCCCAGGACCAGATGGATTTACATGTGAATTCTACCAAACATTTAAAGAACAATTAACTCCAATATTATATAAACTATTTGAAAAAATAGGGAATGAAGGACTCCTACCAAACTCTTTTTATGATACAGACATGGTACTGATACCTAAACCAGGTAAAACAAAAACAGAAAGAAAATTATAGATCAATCTCCCTAATGAATATTGATGCAAAAATCTTAAATAAAATATTAGCAAAGAGATTACAGAAAATCATTCCCAGAATAATACACCATGACCAAGTAGGACTTATACCAGGGATGCAGGGCTGGTTCAATATTAGGAAAACTATCAGCATAATTAATTACATTAATAACCAAACTAACAAAAACCATATGATTATCTCAATAGATGCAGAAAAAGCATTTGATAAAATCCAACATCTATTCCTATTAAAAACATTAGAGAGTATAGGAATTAATGGACTTTTCCTTAAAATAGTCAGTAGCATCTATTTAAAACCATCAGCTAGCATCGTATGTAATGGTGATAAACTGGAACCATTCCCAATAAGATCAGGGGTGAAACAAGGTTGCCCACTATCACCATTACTGTTCAATATTGTATTAGAAATGCTAGCCTTGGCAATAAGACAAGAAAAAGAGATTAAAGGAATTAGAGTAGGTCATGAGGAAACGAAATTATCACTCTTTGCAGACGATATGATAGTCTACTTAGAGAACCCTAGAGAATCAACTAAAAAACTATCAGAATTAATCCAAAATTTTAGCAAAGTTGCAGGATACAGAATAAATCCACATAAATCATCAGCATTTTTATACATCACCAACAAAATGCAACAGCAAGAGATACAAAGAGAAATTCCATTCAAAATAACTATCAATAGTATAAAATATTTGGGAATATATCTGCCAAGGGAAAGTCAGGATCTATATGAGCAAAACTACAAAACACTCTCCACACAAATAAAGTCAGATCTAAACAATTGGAAAAACATCAAGTGCTCTTGGATAGGTTGAGCGCATATAATAAAGATGGCAATACTACCTAAACTAATCTATTTATTTAGTGGTATACCAATCAAACTCCCAAGAAATTATTTAACTGAACTAGAAAAAATAACAACAAAATTCATCTGGAAAAACAAAAGGTCAAGAATTTCAAGGGAATTAATGAAAAAAAA